>JAMKCH010024147.1:0-93167 GCA_023653785.1 Ophioderma brevispina | reverse complement strand
GTGCCAGCACCAGAGCTCAATAGGCCAATTAAGTCCTTTTACAATCTGCTTTTTTGTTGAGTGTCCCAGGGATTCATCAGCCGTAGGTTGTTCAACTGGGAACAATGAGTGCCAACGAACCAAGCAATTTTTGTTGCCTTTGTGATTCCTCTATCATCCTCCCATAGTTTTGTGAGCTTAGCCATTAGAGCTCCATTGCTAAATCGCTTTGCTGATTTTCAATTCGCACAGCGCGCCATCTCCTGGGAGATTAGGGCACCAAGTAAGTTGAACTGAGTAACCCTTTCACTTCCTTTCCACCCACTAAGAGATGGTCCTGTAGGCATGTCTTTCACCCATGACATGATCTTGGTTTTGTCACATTTAGTAGTAATCCTTTTGCTTTCACTCTCAACCTTTACTCTATCAAATGAGTATATCTCAGCCATTCTGGCTTGTAGCCAGAGGGTGGCTGCTCACTGCGTATCGTAGATTGCTGAGTCTCCATCCTCCAATTGAAATTCCCGCATTCAAGAAAAACAGTCATCAAGACCCGTCTCATATGGTATTCAGCATAGTAAGTGTGAACAGAGTTGGTAGAGAGGATGCATCCCTGCCGTACTCCTTGCCCAAGACTGACCCACCTCAATTACCCCTTTTCATTTCGAAGCACACAAGCTAACCCTGCCGCGTATAAACTTTTGATGATTTTGACCAAATGTTCTGGTACTCTCCCATTTGCAAGCGTGCCATTCCACAGAGCTCCTATCTGCATGTCAAATGCCTTGGCATAATCTATAAAGCAAAGGTATGCTGTCTTTTTGTTGGAATTCTTGCATTTCTCAATGATTGTTCCTGGATTTTTAAGCAATATGTGAGATGTTATCTGGAAAACCCGCCACATGTCCCACGGACCGTTTTGAAAATTAAAGAAAATAACCTAAAAGTCTGTATAGTTGTACTTATTTTTGGGGTCCAGATTGTATAAGGCATATCATTTGGATAATGTGTTCATAGAAGACCAGAGTAAACGGTTTGGAAACTTTATGATTTCAAACTTTGCAATGATAGTCAAAACTCAACATGATAAATTTTTCACGCATGTGGGCGGGTTTTCCCCTATCGCATCACTATGGTCCCTGGTGCTCTGCCTTTCCTGAGCCTCCTGTTTTTCTGGTGTCTTCCTCTTTTCAAAATATTGCTTGGCCTCTCATCAATGATGTGCAACAAGATGTTGCTGGTAATGTGGGGGAATAATTTGCACTAGTTCTAATTGTGTTTTTGGACTCAACTAATATCACCCTTTCTCTCGGCATCGTGAGGTAATTCTGACTTTTCCAATCGTCTGGCCAGATGTATGATCGCCATATCTTATTGCAGAGTGTGTCAACAGTTTTTTTTTTTTTATTTTTGTTTTTTTGGGTTTTTTTTTTTTTTTTTTTTTTTATTTTTTTTTTTTTTTAAGTTTCTTATTTTTTTTTTTTTTTTTTAAAAAAAGTAAAATTTTTTGTTTTTTTTTAATGTTTGCTTTTTATATTTTTATTACAGGCATTTCCTAGCCAGCTTCATTAAGATCTATGCTTGTGTAATGGCTTTGATGTCGATTGCTGCAAGTAATGCTTCCGGATGGCATTTTGAACCTCAGAAAGTAGAATGTCTGTTCGTTTTTTTCCGGTAACCCGCTCAACTAGTTTCCCCTTCCTTTGAAGCCCAGAGCCCCTCAGCAGTAATTCTATTCTTTCTGTCCCTCTGTTCCTTTCTTTCCTCACCTCTGCTTACAGTGCCATATCATCTTAAAACAACTGCCAGTTTGGGATGTGCATTTGGTTTTTTGGTGAAGAATCTTTCCACCACCTTTGAAGAAATGCCTCTATTATTTTAGAGCTGGGTCTTTCATCTGCCTTGCACATTTGATTGTATTATGGTTTTTTTCCTTATCTCTTCTTTGCTGTTCGCTGAATCTCACCAGATAACTTTCGGTACAGGTTACTATTCGTAGACCTGCTTCTTTAAAAGGCGCCGTTCATCAGCAAGATCCGTACTGCTTTGTGTAAGCCCGGAGATGTCCTTTTCTTTCGTCTAATGGAATGTGTTTTCTGATTGTTGCAGTGGGTGGTGTAACTGTTTCTTTGCTGTTTAGTACATAATTCACATCTGGAGTCATCTCTTCTGCACTGATCATCAGGGTTTCAAATCTGTTGTTGGTCGCAATGTTGTATTGAGCATCAATGTTCTGTAGATCAACTCTGGATTTTCCGATGTAGGTATCCTTTTCAGTTTGAGGCGGACATCTGCATAAGGAGTGATGGTCGCTTCCTCATATCTGCCCCAGTAATGTTTTGGCAGTTTTAAAACCGAGACTTCCATCGCCTCGTTACTAGGACGAAATTCGATTTGGGTTGCGAGTCTGTCGCCCTACTTGACCACGTATACAGACGTCTCGGGTGCTGTGAAACTGGTGTTTGAGATGATAAATCATTGCCAATGCAAAACTCTAGAAGCAGGTTTGTCCGTTTCATTCCTTTTCTCCAGTCCATACTGACCAAAACTTAGTCTCTTCTCCAGTTGTATTCCTTTACCATTTTTGCATTGAAGTCTTATTGCAACTTTTATTGTGTCTACACTGATAAAAGTCAAACTTGAAATTTCCTATTTGTTCTGAGTTACTTTGAGCATAATTGTAAATGGTTCCAAGTTGTAGGTGGTTACCAGAGAGCAATGTCCAAATTCCACATTCTTGCATTGCTATGGATAAGCGTAAGAACACGTCCCGGTACCTCTTACGTTAAAGTAAGCATGAACATCGCTTGATCATTCTAATGCTCAGGTGCTATATTATATATCTGTTATTATTTTTATTTAAATCAATTACAAAACGATTCATTTGTACTAGAAAAAGAAAAATTAATGCAACATTTTATAAAATGGCAAAAAACTGATGAAAGTCACTTTTTGTTGAAATTCATATTGATTGCAATGCACATGTTTTAATATACAATTTAGGAAAAAGAAAAGCAATGAATGACCCATCAAATTGAGTTTGACTTTTGGTCCAACTGCATAAAAGCTTTAGTTTCAAGTTTAAAGATTTTATATATGTGTGTGTAGTTCTGCTCACCTCTGCTATGGAGCCTAGTACTACTTTTATTTCCTATTATTATGCCTAATTGAACCCATAACTTGCCGTCAAAGTTTCAATGCCGGTCCAACAGGAAGTGAGCCAACTCCTAGGTGAATCCACTGGGTTTCCATTGGAAGGTGTCTCTGGTCTGATTGTTATCATGGACACCAGGCGTGACCATTATCACAGAGACTTCCAATGAACACAATCAGGAATCCGATCTCTGATGATTTTTGCATAAATTTTTTAATTTTTCAAATTTGTACAGGGTTGGTCCAATAAAATTGATACATGTGACTTGACTACCGTAAACAAGAAATGCTCATGTTATGACATTTTTGCAAATTTCTAGAATTTAAACAAAAATATACTCATTAATTTTTTTATCCTCTAGGTTGTTATCTAGGTTGTTAAGGAAGGTGGGCGACCCAATCGGCAACCTCGCCCCCCCCCCCACAAATTTGCGCTTTTGGTATCAGAAGAAAGTTCATGTTTTTTCTCATTACCCAGTGAAATTAAGGCAAGGGAATGTTGCCTTTTTTATTTTATAAATAAGGCTCATTGTGGTAACCACGTACCTATATTCATCCCAGAGACTTACACACCCTCTTTTGTGAACATATTTGGTACACATTTTTGCTCTAACTATCCCCAAAGCTTAATCGCAAAATTTTGGCTTCCACACAAGGGAGAAAAGATCATTTGAAAAAATTGGACCATGAGTGTGGCAAAAAAATCCCACTCCATGTCAAGCTGTAAAAAAAATATCCCAGACAAATCATACATGTCTAACACCAATTCATTTCAAGGAGGATGCCCCCAGGGAATTGGGGTCTGTAACCAACTGTGATCATTAATATCGCCCGCCCCCCCCCAAAAAAAAAGTTTGTGTCCAATAGGCTGCATGCACATTTTGATTGGAGCCATTTTTAGTGCATTTCATTTTTTTTATGTGAGTTTTTTTGTAATGTTTTTTAGACATAATGCCTTAAGATAAACATTTTTTCATTTAAAAAAATATGTGATCCCAAATTGGTATTTTGTTTTATACTAAAATTTTGGCAGCCAAATGTTGCAACTGTTTGATTACCTTCACAGTGGTCCGATTAAGCCATTTCTGGGGGAAATTCCTTTTAAAAATTAAAATAATAAAATGCATCTTGCTTTAGTTTTTTTTGGACACCTACTGTAAACAAACTTTTTGTCTGGAGCTTAACTCCTTGAGACCCTCTATCACTTTTCTTATAGTAATGCTTCATGATTGGTTCATTACATGATTAAACATGATATTAACCCCTGAGTAACCAATCAAAATAAGACCTCCTATGTACCTTTTTAAGGCTTTCTCACCATTTCCTGTGTTTGACTAACTACATCATTTAACCCTGTAACCATTAATGCCAGTAAATCCTTTTGTTACACCCATTACGTCTCATTATAATCACGATCATGTCTCTCATCATCACACACCATGAAAAAATTCTTTAATTCTAATTGACATCCTCTTCCTCGGAACCTTATACTTTCCTTTTCTTCCAACCATAAATTTGGATTTCTTGTTCCTCATTCTCCAACCTATTACATGATTATATGCCGTCATTTGTATGCAAGAGGTTGTAAGTGTAATTTAAATAGCTGCCATGTAGTCAGACATTCCATCAAACTACTATTATGCCAAGTCTTTGGTCAGTGGCGTCTTAAAATGGTTCTTCAGTTGACATGGGGGGGGGTCGCTTTAAGAACCATTTCAACTTCAAGAGCCCCGGACTCACGGACAGATAAATTATTAGACTTAGAGTCATCCTATTATATGGTAGCACCCAGATGTATCACATGGCAGCTATTTCACTTATGACCTTCTTGCATTCAATAGTACAATACTGTGTCAAACTTGCTACTTGCTGGCATCCAATGTTACTGGCAAATTCCATAGAATGTCAATGCCAGCCCCAGGAGGCTTAATACATTTTCAATTAAAAAGTCATCAATGATAGGATGTTAGGTGCACTCTTGGCTGCACCGACATAAGTGGGTCCCAATAAAAGCCTTGTGTTGACATTCACATTTGCATAATTGCTGTGGCTGGTACTCTGTGTAAATGTGCATAGGGCTATGGGTCACAGGTTCAGCTTTCAGGTGTAGCAATGACAATCACTTTAAATTTGGTACATACACAGACTTCAATATAGTAGACGCCGAACGCCAGGGCAAAAGCCGTAATCGTCTTTGGCCGAAGTGCGTACACTCATTCCATAGCGTTGTGTACAATGTATTCATCTATCCTGAATTTCCCATAATATGGTGTCCCAATCTATATCCTCATTTGGCATAGACGATGTAACCGTTTCCACAACAGGTTAAATTGGGTTGCATGCGCTTGCTTTGAGCGATGTTGAAATGGATGACCGCAATGAAATTTATATAGGAATTGTTTCAAAACACGGTTATGGTGGTCGCCTATTCTTTAACATGCGTATGGCATCTACCTTTATAATTCTACGTTACAGACATAGCCTCAATTTGACACTTCGCGTCATTTTTTCTCTTCAATTATTATGGCAAAAGTCCCCTAAAAATACTGTAAGAAAATTATGTTACAATAAAATTTTTTTTTTTTCAAAAAGGTTATTTTTGTTTGTTTAAAGGTCCACATTTTGGGCAAATAGGGCTTCAGACCAAAAAGGGATAATTTATTTTGTTTTTAAAAAAAAGGTCGCCTTTTGATGATATCTGCCCACCACAGGAAAATATCCTTGTTACCGAGACTGTTTTTTTATTTTTTCCCCAGAGTGGCCATAAATTCAAGGGTATGCTGTTTTTCAGTATCCCACATTGCTTAGAACATTCTTTCTCATTACTTTCTAATGTTCTCTATCCTTACAATGTAAGTGGACATGACCCTTCTTTGCCAATATATTGTACACATTTTTGTCAGGAAAACATGCCAAGTTCATGCCAAAATACACAACTTTAGCTACTTTAGTATATTTGCCCAAGGTTGCTTTGACTTGGTCTTCCCTATTGTTATCCTCAATGACCCCTACAAACTAGCAAATCTCCTATTTCACGAAGCAGTAACACTTACTTAAAGTTTGTATTAGCTCTTGTACACGTCTGTTATTGTAAATAAAGGGAGCTCAACTTTGGGCTGTTTCGTAAAGGTTTAAATTTGATGTACAATTTAGGGTAAAAATGGTCCAATTTCTTCACAATTTTCTAGTTTCCCTCCCAAGAGGCTCAAAATCAAACTTTTGATGTAAACAAGAAAGTTGGTAAAGGAAGCAAAAATTACGGACATTGGACAATTGGTGGTCAAATTTTGGTCCAATTAGGGCCATTTTGAACAGCAAAGCACTTCAAAAAACTATAAGTCCTCATTCCTCTTTAAAAACTGAGATTTCATTATTTTCTCTGGCACTAGATTGATCCTTATTGCTCAAAATTTCAATCAAAGGGTTATGTTTTCTGGTCACACTGTAGAACATGCAAAGGCAAGTGCTATAATCAGCTTTTGGCGGGGTGAGACTTGTCTATTCTGTTCGCCGCTAGTTGGAATATTCAGTTATTTCTGTGGACAGATGTTGTTGTGTGGCGCTTGAAGGGGTCTTAGTCTGGGTGATATAGCCGATAGTACTAAGTAAGAGGGATATGTGTGGATAAATTGTGAGATGAATGGATTCACTATGCCCTATAATCTTATATCATTTTCGATTTGTATGGAACAGGCAGTGATTTGCTAATCCAGAACATCGAAAAAATCATAGAAATCTGTGTATTAGTAAATTTGTTAAATTAGTGGTATTGATATGCTAACATAACCTGCAAGTGGTTGAGTTTACTCTGGGGGATGTTACATTCATTAGGGTGTCAAAAACAGCAAAATATGCAAAAAAAGGGTATGTTTTTCTTAACCCTGGTGATGTACGTGTTTAGGGTAGGTAATACTAGCATTAAGCAGAGATAAAAAAATCATCAAAAATACTGTAAATCAGAAGTAAAGAAAATATATAATAAAGGGTATATTAACAACACAATGCATTGCTTGCTTGTTTAGGGTAGCAAAACATACACAATACTTGTTTAGGGTATGTTTTAGTCAGTGGAATACTTGTTTAGGTGCATTTTGAAAGTCCATGTTCATGCATCATATCCACCTTTGAATACAAGTGCCTCCCCCCCTCCCGGTTTTTAAATCCCGTATCAAAGACAAAACAGTACATTTTATCTGGGTGTATAAGAAGTCAAACTTGAGATAAAAAAGCCGGTAGACATTTCATATAGAAGTCCCATGGATGCAAATGAGGTATTACAATTGATTCCGTCATGCGCTGTATGACGTTGTGCAGTAGCGCTTGAACGAAATGAATGGCAATATCTCATTTGCATCAGTGGGACTTCTATATGAAACGTCTACCAAAAAGCCCTTTCCCTGTAAACATCACAGATTTTGAAGCATGATATTGTGCACCATGACCTGTAGAGTTTGACCTTAAACACCTACATTATTGCATGTACCACAATCAGCTGTTTATTGTACAGCTTGTTGCTATCACTGCATGTCAATTTGCAGGAGACTATATGAGAAATTTCTTAAATCGCCTTTTTGTGGCAAGCTGGCGGACCCCTTAGCATCATTGCGCGTTTGCATGTCATGTTTGTGTGTATGTTGTCCAAAATGGTAAGTTGTTTTAATTGACCTGCAATTGGAACTAAACTTGGTATATGGAGTTCAACATGGGATCCTTCTTTTGTCGATGAGGTCAAAGTTCGTGTGCCAAGGGTCAAGATCAGGTGAGTCAAGATTGTAAGATAGAGGCCCTGGCCCCCACAGCTTTATATTCCTTTGAATTAGTGAGCGTGAAAGCCCGAGAACCCAAAATTCTGTTTGATCTATTTGGTGTTTTTTCCCTACATTACAGTGCAACAGAGATTTCACTAACAGGTCCCGCAAAAATGTGAAAATTCTGATTTTTTGCACTATGTAAAGCTCTCTATCAAATATATCCCCATGGGTGCAAGGATTAAGTGAGAAGTATTTCTTAAGTAAAAAATTGTGAAATTCTAATTTCATATTAGGAGCAATACAAATTCAGCCGTTTTATATTGGAAATTAGCAAATGTAAATCACCCTTTGTTTTTCATTTTCACTTTCAGGCATTTCTGTACCAAAACAAGGTAAGAATCTATTGGGGGTCTATCTATAGGGAAACTAAACTACATTTTAAGCAAAATATTGGTGGCCCAAGATCTCTCAGTTGCCACCTTTAAAGTAGTTGAAATTGAATTATTAGTTCTCCAGGTAGACAAGGATGAATGATTTTCAACACTTGTGTCCAACGGCCATCTATAGGAAAAGTTAATAAATTATTCATTAAAGTAGTTTGATGGAATTTTACACACTTGTTCCTGATTTATAATAAAATAAATTTCCACATTTTTTAACCATCTTGCATTATTACTGCTATCCCTTTTGAAGGAGGGGTTGAGTGATCCTCTTTATGAGGGCGGGACACCCCTCATATGCTTTCGTTCCGTCGTCGTGCGTGTTGTCTTATATAGTGTAGCATTTTGTTTCTTACTTATATGTTTAGTTTCGACCACGGCAAATTGCCCGGACTTTGGTAAAGGGATGATTAAAACCGGATTGTAGAAGGAGAAGGTATATGATTTGATCACTAGCAACATATCGGAAATCTGAAAAAAAATATTTCAAACATCGGAATTCTTAGTGATTTTTTGAGAGATCTTGTTGTAGCGATGACACACAGGCATAAAAAATGCTGCTTCTATTCTGTAACACATCCAAACTTGCTCTGGGAGAATTGGTCTAGAGTCACTGATTCTCTATAAATTTTGATAAAACATTTATTCCAAGTATATAAATATATTTTTAAAAATAACATATGTTCAAATTCTCGAATAAATGTTTGTAAAGTGCATAAAATCATGTGTGATTATTGTGCTCCGAAGCTTGTCTGATCGCCACTTCACCAAATGACAACGCTGCAGAATTCTGTGTATTTCCGGGTCTTGCATTGCATTGTGGGTGTAAAACTTCTAGAAACACAATCGGAAATCTACAATTGTTCTATTTTTCAAAACAAACAAATGGGTATAATGGTGTAAAAATGGGCGAATCTTGCGTTGGATTTTTGAAGGATTTTGTGAATTTTTCATACTTTTTACCTTTGAATGTTTATTTTTCAACCTAAACCCCCTGATGATCCTTTGTGATCATGGTTTTTTGTAGGCACTTGAAATGTATCCTTTCCAGTGATACCAAACACTGGGCCTTTGGTAAATCGCTTTTTGCCGCAAACGCCTGTAAACATAGGCAGGTTGGTCTAGTTATAGGGCATTTTTTTTGCTGGTTTTACATAGTGGTTCTATTGGATTCCACCTTAAATTATGACTTTATGCATGAGAGGATGCTCATACATCAGAAAATTAATCAGTTTCTTCCACTAAATGATTGCACTTATTATAAATGACAATAGCAAGACGCAATAAATTTGGTTTACTTTTTTAAAATGACTTTTTACTAACTTTTCATACCATTAAATATATAAATAACCAATATGACAAATAATGAACTCCTTAGCAATTAATTACTTTTACTATTCTTTAATTTGATGGGGTTCATGAAGATGTTATATTGTTATTTTTACATTAAAACTGATAACATACATAATCATACAGGTAGAAATACAATTATTTCAAATATTTCTTTAATTATGGAGAAATTTCCAATTTAATGAATTTTAGTAGTTGCGAAATTTTGCGAAAGTATGCATCATTAATTAGCGCTAATTAGAATACGCAGCATTATTTTTGAAAAACGCGCCATCTCTTTAAGATGAGTTCATAATGAGCTTCAAAATGAGGGGCAACTTGGTCATAGTTTGCATGGATTGATTATTTTCTGGGTGGCATTGCTACTTGTTGCAGAGAAAGTGTTTTTGAAGAAGTAATAAAATCTGCGTAAGTTGTTTGAGCTCAGAGTGTTACCTATTTCGCCGGATGGTTTTCATCAACCACTTCAAAGTGGCTAGAATGTTCCTGTTCTCGGCTGTCGTTACTTTGTGCAGGGGTGTATTTTTTGAATTAGTGAAAATGGCTGAGGCAATCTAGGCATACTTTTTAGGTTTTGACTTATTCTACTGTTGTAAATATATATAAAACCTGTAGAAATATAAGCGTGAATACTAGGGATATTTGTAATGGAGAATACGTATGATGTATTTTGAGAGAAGACATC
The DNA here is from genome assembly GCA_023653785.1 of Ophioderma brevispina. Lineage (NCBI taxonomy): Eukaryota > Metazoa > Echinodermata > Ophiuroidea > Amphilepidida > Ophiodermatidae > Ophioderma > Ophioderma brevispina. Next base: position 82,809 of record JAMKCH010024147.1, on the reverse strand, counting down.
TTGATGGGGTTCGCCGTTGGCAACCCCCGAAAGCCTAAAATGGAAAAATCGCACACCTTACTTCATAGTCCTTGCGCGAGATTGTCCACGTTGGGAAATCGTAGTAATCCAATACCCCACAATACATTATGTTTGATTTATGTTTCAGTTCTTCAAACATGTGGCATGTTTCCTGTAAATTTCAGTTAATTTGCTCAACCTATCAACTGTCGCATCGTGTATTTAAAGTTAGGCAATCTTCAGGGATTCCAGTACACATGAATAAATGCATGGATTGTGAAAAAAAAAAGTGTTTTCCTATAATCAATTTCACAACTTTTGTTTGCAAAATCACAAAAAGGGTATTTTTTCATTTGGAAAAGTTCATGAAAATCTGAAAAGTGGTAGCCTCAGATGGAAAGGCAGAGGATGATTAGTCCCATCCCACTATGCACCAGTTTTGGAAAATTTCAGCTCAATAAGGTCATGTGATCCCTCAAAAATCCTATACTTTATGTCATAAAACCCTGACATGCCTGACTCTTATATTCATTTTAGCCCACAAAGCCTTAGTGCTTAGGTAATTTTTTAGCATGATCATGAAATGTCTTGTGGTTTTTTAAATTGTCACCCCCCACACTTGAACACTTTATCGCTAAGTAACTGACATGCTGTTTAATACAGACAGTATAGGCCATTGCAATGCATATGGGATTGGTTCAAAACACCCTCTGATTTCAAAAGCACCTTTCCCAACTGTTTAATGAGTGTCTTTACCACAGTTAATATTGTTTGCTGAGTGTATTTACCACACTTTGTGTTTTGTTTGGAAAAGGGTTGCAAAAAAGAGAAGTGCATCTTTAACATAAAAAGGGGAGGGGAGTTTTTACTTTAACACCAAAATTGCAAAAGGAGGGTGTTTAAATTTCTGTGATGGAATTGAACTTAGAGATCTTGTAAGAATGGTGACACAATAACCCAAGCAGCAAGATCACAACCCACATGCGGGCTAATTAAATATGGTTTATAAATTCCCATAAGACAATAAAAAAATGGGTACCTACCAAATTCTCAAAGGATATTTTATTTTTTAGATCACTTTCCATCTATCAGTCCCAGTATCTTATAAGGAAATTTGTCTCCCAGCAACCAACGGCAAATCTAATCCAGTTTCCCCTCACTCCAAAAATGCTGCTTGTGGTACTTTATTGGATTAAAATTGTTGATTTATATTGAGGGTCATGAGGGATATATGTACAGATGTTGACTTGCATTCCGTGCGACACATTCACTGCAGAGTAACTCCCTACTGAAACAGTTGCGTAGAAATGATCATGTGAGCCTGTATAAGTTTATTGGATTATGTGAATTACTGAGTGATGCTGTAAAGTTTTGCTGTCGGCTGCTTGAGGGATTAGCGTGATTATTTTGGGGATTATTTTTCAGTTAGGCGGGCAAAAGTACCCTGATTTGAATTTCTCATTCTCATTCAGTTCATAATTAAAGGGGCATTTTGTGATCCACAGTATCGTCCCCGACTTACCTATAAAAAGATGAAATTTGTATATTAGTCTATCAGGTGAACTGCAGTTTGCAGTATTATAAGCTATTATACTATGTGTGCCTAATATTTACATGCACATTGTAGTTTCTGAAAGAAATTTTTGCTTCTTTTATTTTCTGTTTATAAATGGACAAATTATGACACAGTGGCCTGTCCGGGGGCACTGTAAAGCAAACATTTAGAGAAGAAGGTATTGTTTTGTATACATTTCAACTTGATTGAGGCATTTTTAAGTTTGACAACTGGTAACCTAAAATTGGCCCTATTGAAAAAGTGACACCACAATTTGAGAGTACTAACTAGCATAGCATTGATATAGAGGATACAGTTAGACATTATTTATTCACACCTCATCTTCCATGATTATACATTAATGACAATACAATAACGGTTATCCAATTATAGTAGTAACACAATGGGAGAATTTACAGGTATATGCAGTATACTATATGAATCAATAACATCCAAATTAAATCTATAATAATTATATCTCCTTATTATGTGAGTTGTAATACAGTTCAGATTTGGTCATTTAAAACACAAACGCTTATAGAAAGATATAATAACATGTTGAAATCTAATAATGAGTATGGGGAAGATGTGTGTTGGGAGTGGCCATTAAGATCAAATGAACTTTAGATTGACCCCACCCAGTAGAAAGTGGGACTTACTGTGGGGCCATAAAGGCGGGCCAAAAAACAAACAAGACAGGACACAAACAACCAGGACAGGGACCGGGGGTTTAACAGGAAGTGATTGCATATGTGTTAATATCAGGGTATAAAACATAACAGGTGGAGATGGCGAAGTTAATGAGGCTAATCGGGAAGAGTGCAGCAGGAATACGCACAAACGAACTGGGGCTAATAGAATGTTAATAGGCCAAGATGTTGGCGGCAGCTTCGGTGTACGATTTAAATTTGAAAGTATATTATACAATGTTAAAAGGAGTAATGGTATGTAAGTTATGCAATGGAAGTTATGGTAAATAAGCGGATATGTTACATAAAACAAGGAAAAAAAACCAAAAAGTAAAGAGGAGATACGTATAGTATTTGGAATAAGTTGATATTTTAAAATTTGATTTAAATTTATTGACTGATTTGATGATTTTAAATTTGGTCAAGGGAATTCCAGATCCTATGACCGAGATTTTGATTGGTATTTAGTTAAGTCAAAGTGGCTTAATTGGAATAAATTGTTGGCAGTCTAGTGTTATATTTATGAATATCTTTGTGTTTAAGAAGAAGTTTTCAATTGATTTGGGAAGGTTATTTAACATGAACTCGGGTGGTACATTGAAGATGGCGTTGAAGATTATTTCTCTCGATAGTTAAGTGTTTTAACTTGTGGAATAATTGTTTAGTAGAGTTAAATAGGGAGAACCAGTACGAGAACCAGTACAATACGGATTTGCTCGTTTGAAGTTTAATAGTCTATCAAGGGTGAATTGGATTATTTTGAGTTCCAGGGACAGTGAGATAGGGTAAGTGTATTATTCGAATACCAGGCAATATTACTGTATGAAATATAGGGACGAACAAGAGTATTGTATAATGTGAACAGGATAGTAGTTGTGGGTGAGTTGAGTCTTCTAGGCCAAAAAAAAAAAATAATAGTTTGTTCTCAAGCTGATGAGGGCTTGCAAAAGTAATGCGGTTATGCGGTTTATTTATTTTTTTTTTTTTTAAATTTTCAACTCTGGCTCGGCAATAAAATATCAATGTGCATTGACCACGGATCGTCAACTTTCAACCCGTGCTTGTAATCCACCATTGGTCACGAATTCGCAGTCATGGCCACTATTGGCAGTAGCAACATCCAGCGATTTCCTGCCTCAGATCCACATATGGAATTCCCCCAAACAAGATTTCAATTGCAATATCTTTAAGAGTTTTGTTCTGATCAGTTTTGTGGAAGCTCCATTGTTTATTGTTGCAGATTCAACTTTAACTTGAGAATAACTGTTATATCCATCGTACTTTCCGAAGCACATGTATACGCGACGTTGGCAATTGACCTATGACCCGCAAACCAGTAAATAAAGTGCGCATTGAAATACACTGTTAAATAGACCGTGTTGAATGCGCGATTTTGAACTGAGGCGGCAAGATTTTGCAAGAAGGAATCCAGATCTCAATGGTTTGCACATCGATAAACTTTAATCGGTAATTAAGGCATGGGGGGTCATCACTTTGGTTTTTGCGATAGCGACGATAAAACAGGCCACTGTTAGTGCCAGTTTCACCCGTATCGAGCCTGCAACTTAAAGGAAGTATATTGACACTTGATTTGTGATCTTGGAGATATGGTCTTTCCAGTTCATATGTTTGTCAATTACAACGCCTAGAAAAGTAGTGTTATTTACGGGATTAATTTTGGAGTTACCAATTTGTATGTTGAGTTTAGGGAGTTTGTTAGACTTTTTGGTGAAGTGAATGTAGTTAGTTTTTTTAACATTAAGTGAGAGCTTATTTGCTTTAAACCAATTTGTGACATGAACCATTTCAGTGTTGAATGTTTTTATGAGGGTATCTAGGTTGGAATGAGAGAGGAATATGTTAGTGTCATCTGCAAATAGAACAAAAGAAAGAAGATCAGAGGAATGGGGGATGTCGTTCACATAGAGAAGGAAAAGAAGAGGCCCGAGTATAGAGCCTTGTGGGACACCACATTCAACAGGAAGACGACCAGACGGATGAGTATCAAAACAGGTAAATTGTTGCCTATCGGAAAGATAGTCTGCAAGAAGCGCTAAGGGAGTTCCACGTATACCATAATGGTTAAGCTTGGTTAGGAGAATGGAATGGTCCATGGTGTCGAACGCCTTAAATAGGTCAAGAAAGATACCAATGGTATGATGATCAATTGAGAGAGCCGAAGAAATTTTGTCATAAATGTCTAGTAGAGCCAGATCAGTGGAATGCTGTTTCCTGAAGCCATATTGATTGGGGTGAAGGATGTTGTGCGAAGAGAGAAAATTGTCAAGCCTATTGAAGATCAGGCGTTCGAGGATGTTAGAGAAACATGGCAGAAGTGAATAGGGCGATACTTGGAAAATGAGGGCGGGCGTCCTCTTGAAACTTGAATGACCTTTAGAACTTCAGTCAGCAGGGGAAAACACAGTAGCAAGGGAAAGATAAAGGCATGGGCAAGTGGTTGACAGATGAAAGGGGGCAATTTGTTTAACTACAGAGGGACTAACATCATCAAACCAGAACTCTTACCATTCGGAATTGGAGATAATATAAAGAATTTCCTTGGGTGTTTGTTTGATTGAAAACAAATGATTTTCAAAAGGTGTCTTTCGAAATCATGGACGCTGGTTGGAGAATGGATCTGACTGGGAATTTGGGCAATTAACAAAGAACTTATTGAATATCTCACAATGTCTTTGGTCAGTAAATTTTCGTAGACATCAGTGAAATATGAGGATTTTTGCTTGAGTTGTTTTGCCAAGAATTTGGTAATGGTTTTCCATGTGTTTTTAATATTGTTTTTATAAGAGTTAATTTATTGGTGAAATAAATTTTTGCACGATCTACGAATGTTTAATTAGCTGTGCGTCTGTTAACTACTGTATGGTTTTTGTTTTTTGTTAATTTATTTCTGTGATTAATGTATTTATTGTATTGCTTCATTTGGGTGTAAGTAAGTGTTATTAATTTATTTCTAGTGTAATTGATTTTATTATGCCTGTAGTGATCCAAGTTTTTTTTGCTTCTGACGTTTGTTTATTGTTCTGTTTCAGGTTGAGTAAGTGTTTAATTTAAAAATCGGGTCTTGAATTTAGAAATGAACAGATGTAAGAATCATTAGCAGAATCAAAGTTCGTGACATACTAACTACACAAGGTGTTAAACCTTTTCTGAAGTGGGGGTAAAAAAAATCCTTAAAGGTATTAGCAGCGATTTGATAAACCGAAACATCGAAAAATTAACAACTAAACAAAAAGAAAAATTTACATTTTTGTTACTGGCATGGAAAGCGAACATAACCTGCAAGTGGCTGGCATGAAATCCGGCATTAAGACAGCAGTACTTTTTTATCTGATTCTGTAAAATTTCTATACTTGGTATCACCTTCCGACTTGATCGAAAAAGCCTTCCTGTGCAGTATCACAGATTTTCAGCATGATATCGTCACCATGATTCAATACAGTTTGACCTCTAACACTAAACTTATTGATCTTTGTATTCTGTACTGGTGTAAACCACACACAGCTGTTAATCAGATTTTGAGATGCGTCGCTGTATGGTCTATTTGCGGGAGACTGTATGACAAAATTCATCAACCTCAAAAACATAAAAATATTTTTCACTATTTGGTGGTTTTGGTCTACATTAAAGCAGTTTTTATGGAATTGTACACACTTTCCCTGATTTATAAGTTAAAAATGCATTTCCACATTTTTTCGATTCTCTCGCATTAACACTGCTAATCCCTTTAAATAGTGCCCTTTATTCCGCCCGGGGGGTGCTCTAACTAAAGCTCATGGTTCAATTTATAAAAATCTCAACTTTTTTATGTAAGTCAGTGGACGAGGTTGTGGATAACCAAATGCCCCTTTAAATATAAATGTAACTAGTTGTAACATATTACTATACTTTTGATGACCACCAAATAGGCGGGCCTCATACAGTGGGAACTGATGTATACACAGTTCATGCAAGACGCAGTGTGTACTTTATTCGTGGCCGGCACGCGATCTGTGCAAACGCTCAAACTTGTACATTGGTTTTACTTTAACGCGCGGAACGATAACAACTGAATAATTCCCGCTATTTGGTGGTAACTTGGTAGATTTTTCCAACAAATACGAAGATTTTTTAAATTTATCAATCCATTTCCTGTGTGGCTTTCTATGACCGAACAGCGAATATTGCTTGACGTGTACTGCTGTACCATGAGTTACGCTACGATATTTCAACTTGACAATTGCATGTGTTCAATTGGATTTTATTTTCGTTGCCAGGACGGGGGGGGAGGCAGTTTTAGCCGCACCAGTTGGAAAAACATCCTACTCCCAGGAGAGATATTGCATAGGCCTCCTTAGAACAATGATTTTTTGGGGGGGTTTGGAATTTTCAGTAGCAGCAGAGCAACTTTTTCTCTATTGGGAAGCTCAGGCTCAGTTTATTGTCTTAGAAAGCAGAGTGAAAGGAATATATAATGTGGGAATATATGCATCTAGGACTATGACATTTCTATGCCGAAAGGGGGGGGTAAATTTGACAACTATGCAGTAGTTCTAGATGACTAGAAATCAAATGATACAAGACTAGTCTTAAAAAAGCAATCCCTCGCGTTAGTGGCGTTTGATGGTTGGAAGACGAGGTACAGAGAAGAAGTACACAGTTTACCATAACTTGTTGTGCATAAAATATTTATTATGAGAGTGTACAAAAATAAAATGAGTTTGACATTTTAAGTGCTGTGTAGGTTTGAGTGTACATTAAGAGAAAATATATAATATGGATTTACATTATAGAAGATTTTGGCAATATTGTGGTGAAGATGGCACTTTTGGACGGAGGTGAACGATTTAGCCAAGTGTTTGATTGATTTTTCATGCCATTGTGCGCTATTAGTGATGGCATACGGAGAAATTGGTTTTTTTAACACTTTTTTGTCTAGCTTGGTGTCCGTCCAGAAGGAAAAATGACATTTTGGGCTGAAATCGATGATTTTAAGTTAAACATTATTAAATGTTCAAGGAGCCTATAAAATTAATGAGATAAAAAATGGAGGTCAAATTAATGTTTGGTATAACAGATTTTGGAAGAGCCTGAATTGGTTTTTATAAGCAAGGTTTTTGTTATTACCAATTTACTATAACTATTTTATGTAACTATCTACATAAACTTCCTGTAACTATCTTCTACATGTGCGCATGATTTTATAAAGTATAATGAAATGTGGTTAAACATTTTAACAAAGGTTTGTTTTGCATCTTTGTATTATAGCAGTTGTCTGGGATGCAATTTTTTAAAGGGGCATTTCGTGATTCACAGTCAATTCCTTCTACATGCCACAAAAAGTTGAGAATTTTAATATCATTGAATTTTTTGGTTTAAGTATAGTATGTGTGCCTAATTTTACTTTAAAAATGTTTTGTTTTTTTAAATTTGGTGTATTTGTAACTTCGTATTTTGTGTAAAAATATTTAAGCGGAGGGAGAACAAGACAGTTCCCAATGGGGCAGCGTGATTTACCATTTGGCATAAATTAAACCGCACCGTCAGAAATCCCACTTGAAATTTTGGAAATAATTTTTCCAGGATCTCTAGTGAAACAAAAAACAAAAATGAAGTGCTAGGATCACGAAATGCACCGTAATGTTTTCTGATTGATTTTGGTACGTCTGGCTACCATCTTGGTGACTACATATATAGGTATAACAATTAAACGTTGGATTAAAAGGTAGGAAGCGTGTTTGGGTTTAATTAATTTGACAGGTAAAGTAAGCTGCGCCCTGCTTGCAACTTATTTTTTTTTAGTTTTTCTTACATTTATTGAATTTGTTCAATATTTGTCTTATATGGTTGGGCTGGATACTTCATTGAATGTGTTTATTGTCCAACCATAAGTAATTGTATACTCGTTTTAAAGTTAAAAGCACATGCCAATATAATGTTAACAGTGTTTTATTAGATTACATGAGATTTAGCTTGTATGCTGACAGCATTATGAAATATAATAGCTCATAGTGCTAAATGTTATTACTTGTTTAAGCATTGGAAACTATAAGTAAAATTCAGCGTGTCACCTCTGGTACTTTTCTTGAAGGGTATTGGCATTGAATAGGGGAGTGCAATGGATGGTACATTACATTCCATCGCTAAATTTATTTAAACAATTTGGTCCGAAGCAATAAAAAATTAATTTTGTGGTTACTGAAATCATTTAAGACAACATAAATGCATTTATAGCTACATTAATGTTCACACATTTCTGATTAAGCTTCACTAATTGCATGTGCTTCAATTTTAATACTGACTTTTGGGCGCCTGTGTTTTGGATATGAAGGAACACAAAAGGCTTTGCGCTCTCCATGTAAACTTGACAGGCTAGATTATTTTAGTTCATTCCTGAAACAGGTAAATTGGGCCACATTCCTTTTTTCCCAAAATTGACACAATCTTAAACTTTCTTCCGGTTACCACGATGGGTGAATCTATTATAAATAACATTACTGACTATAACATAAGTGTTAAACGATCCTTTGTACTTGCTCATTTCGATCTCATTATCATATTCTTTATAACTGCACGCTTAAATCCATTCTACATAAAAATAATCCTCTTTTTTCCCCACATTTATACTCAATAATTCATATCATCACTTCCCAGATCACTTCTAACTCACATCTACTTCTACTAGTTGCATAGCAAGTTTTGGGTCTCAAAAGAAATAAGTAACTGATCTATCTACTCTAACACACGAGTTTCCTTCTGCAAAGAACAAAATACCTGAATCACTGCACATCACTTAGGCCCGGGAACATGACACCACAATTTTGGGTGGTTTCAGCATTATGTCTTATATAAACTGACCGGGAACAAAAGCCCTTGTTTTTTTCTCCCCTATCGTTGTGCAAAACAAAATAATCCCCATCTATTCATCTATTACATTACATTTTCTTTGCACAATGGTGTCCCCCCCCACCCCCCCATAATGCGATAATTTCACCATGTAATTTATCATGTATACATTATGTCATACATAAGCCTATACCACTGCTATCTCAAACGATAATTCTTACCTCAAACCCTACAGTCCATTGTATACGGGCATGTATACACCAGTTCACATTCTCCAGCGCCCTTCCGCGAAACATATCCACGTACACCATAGTCGTAACAAATCAATCAACCAATCACAAACATCACAGATCACAAATCCATTTTACATCGCTTACTTCATTTACTCGTGGCAGGGACTAATTACATACGTACACACACACGCGGTGTACCCATTACTAACGAAACTACCGGCACACTAGATCGGGTCGCCCCGGCATATTTCTTCCCCACGATCGTTGGACCCTACAGCAGAATTATACAAACTTATAGTGGTGCGTACAAAGTAGGGGCTGTACCCAAACGAAATACTCATCTCGATTGAAAAAAATATTTTGAGGCGATCTCCTCTCAGATGATTTGTAGATGGGATAAAGATGTCCCCTCTCCAACTGTCCCCTTGCCCTTCTCCTCCCTTCTCCTTTCTCCTGAATCTCCCATCACCCTATCCATCCCCTCTCCTCCCCCCAAATCCATGTGGATATTAAATTGTGGCCCTGGATTGGAACAGATATATCTGTTTTAACAAACTATAACTTTCTGTTGCAAATTTGCATTTTTAATTATATTTATTACAGAGTTTGGTATTTTGTAGTGTTTATGATTAGACAAATTGGTGGGTATTATTTATTAAGTTCAGTTATCAATGGAACCCCATGAATGGCAATTGTCAAATTGACTGGTATAGACATTCCAAAGAGAAGTCTAGAGAACAAGTATGTTGATGTGTTGCATTCCCATGAAAAAATGTAGGTCAATGGAGAGTCTGCTTTCAAGATAAAACAAATCTATAATTGGTAAAATGTTTAATCTCCATCAATATATAGATTGAAGTTTTGTAATTTCATTAAACATTTTCACAATTGATAGCATCAGCAAAACCAATATTTATCCCAAGACATGTTTTGTTGGCCTAATGTTGACATTATTATAAAGCATACCACAAACATTATTTTATCTCATGGGAAAGCATGAAAAGAAGTGGAGAGTACAAATTAAGGTTGTTGCTGCATTGCTATGGTATTTGGAGCCTTTAATCATGCCTGAATGAGTATGAATGAGCTTAGGAGGCAAGTCCTTAGCCAGCCTGTTTATGTCAGAGAAGGTGATCCAACCTGTAGGGACAGGGACTTAGAGTTGGGGCTTGGCAAGTGGTTGTTAGAGTAGTGTTATGGTCTCAGTGCTCATTCGAGAAGCAGGGGGTACCCAACATCGAGGGGAATGTTCCAATCCCAAAAGTTAATTTGATCCGACCATCGACCAGTCACCTGAAGAACAATTTCAAGAGCCCCTGACCAAAGACGTATCATAAATGGGAATTTATGACAAATGGCAACTATGGTTATAATATAGACCAAAGTGATACTATATTTCTTATATAATAGTAGTTAGACACAACGATAATTAAGTAATGAGCCAATCAGAGAAAATTAAGGTGGTAAACATCGTGGGGTCAAAGGTTACATTATTGTGACAATGCTGCACTGTAATGATTTTTTTTGGTTTCAGGAGAACCATTTCCGCTTTCATCTGCCACAGTGTGGCTGATTTGAACTTTCGGTCATGAAATACCATTGAGCCCTATATCAGACAGTCTCACAAACGTAAGGGACATTTTGTGAGCCTCAGCCTCATCCATCGGTTCCCTAAAAAAATTTGTATACCAATCTGAGCCATGGCCAAGAATGTGTTGCCTCATCTTACAGCAGATTCGATTTACTCTGGAAAGATTTAAAATTTTGTGTTCTGTCCGTAAAACAGAAATTACAACCACATGGCATGTGGGGCATTTGATATGAACATTTGCTCATTACCCTCGAAACAGTGGACCACCCCAATCAGGAATCATGAAAATTTGTTTACTGTAAAAGTGATAATTTCGCGTGTGTATTTTTCGCGGTTCTGTAATTTTTAACATTTTTGCTTGTTTTTAAATCCACTTTATTCAACTATCTACAAAGACCTACACCCAAAATAAACATTTTCGCGAGTTTTTAATTTCGCGCTAGCAAATAAAACATAATTGCTCGAAAGCGCGAAAATTAATGTAAGCGGCGAAGAAAAGGGCCACGGGACAGGAAGAACGTGTTGGAGGAGATCGAGTGAACCGAAACCAAAAAATGAGGCAGCAGGAGCGGGAAAGGCACCGTTGAAGTCAGGGACCATCACCGCTTCGGGAGAAGATTTATTGTAATGAATGAAACCGTAATAAAGTGGGCAATAATTTTATTAGACAATTTTTTTTAAATACATCTTTATTATTTCAAGCCCCATGAAATTGATTTGGTGTATTGCTGAAGGGTTGTAGCTCATATGGGATCTTAAATTGTCTTGGTATATGGAGATATAATAAAACTTTCTATCAACAAGGCCACAGTAATACTAATTTCTTATATAAGTAGTTTTACATAATTTTGTCTATCATATGAGGGTTAGACACCAGTTCATTTTTGCACATAGGAGTCACATCAACAGTTTCCAATTGTTCAGTTGATTTTGACAGTTCTCAGTTTTTGGAAACAGTCAGTTCTAAGGTTTGTTTCGAGACATTACGAAATTTTTGAAATTGAATATAGTTTTAAAATAAATCTTATTCACAGAATTATTCAAGAAATATAAAATTTCTGATATACTAGGCAACAAACTTCAAAATTTATTTCTTGACTGTATAGGCACATCCAAAATATTATACCTGGGGTCCCCAAAATGATTTAAATTTAAGCTTTATATTTTTGGAAATCACTGACCAATAAACCTTGCTGGTACAAGAAGCAGACCTGCTGTCCTTACTGAACACAATGGCAGAATTCGCATCCTTGTTATTTTTTGAGTACATGATATATATGATATAAACTCCATACACCTTGCATTTTTCATATACACTAACTGAACTGTGTCCTGGGTATTGTTGAATTCTCCCGGTTCAACCAGATTTTTTTGAACCAGACTGAACTCGCTTCCATAACAACAGAAATCATCAACTGGAACTCTAAAATTCAAAGCCAACCAGGTGATTCAATGTGTGACGCAGTGGGCTGATCACAGGAAGCTGGCACATAACGTAGTAAAAAGGTATACCCTCAACTCTCATTTATATTACTAGCTGTCAGTGTCAAAGCGTGCATCGTACCAGGATTATTTTCTAGCCTCTGTGTGGACATATAAACCATTGTTTCTTCGATTATATTTTCTAACAAGATCTATGGTAAAGTATATACATGTGTTGTTTGTATAGGTATTTTTTTTGTCAGTGGGGATGTTTGTTTTGTTTACACATTGAATATCGGTATGTTCAATCAGCGTATGAACGCGATGGTATATCAGTGTGGCAACCCGTGCAGCAAAGATACAATGTGAAAGCCTGCCGTGGCATCACACACTTTCCTCATAGAACATGTGTATCCTAGAAAAAGAAACAATCACTTAATCTGTCCTAAATTTCTGTTATGGCGGCTTTCACAGTGGTTACGGAATACTCACCATGTATACGTAAGCTGATCAATGTGATGTATCAATAAGTAGTCCTGAATGATGATGTAGCACCGGTCAGCAAGTGTCAATTACTGTATTTTCCCTTATAAGTGCCTGTGTCCTAATAAGTGCCTACCCATCAAATTTTTCACCAAAATTCTGCATTGTCATTCAGATTTTCATTGATAAATGGAACCTTTGGTGGAGTTGACATGTACATATAAGTGGGTGTATCATTAAGGCCATTTGATATTTTTATTCTAAAAAAAAATTGTCCTAATATGGAACAATTTGGTTCACTCTTTGGCCTGGGGAAAGGGGGGCAGTTACCCCCTTGAAAAAATTGAGGTAAAATAGGGAAATTTTGAAGCCATTTCTGGACCCTATTTACCTTCCAATCGGGATGGCATTTCCCCTGAGCAGGTTAGGCTTTTCCCTTGACCAGGCTTTGCCCCCTCAGAACCACAAGGCTGCTAATGCCACTGGATTCACTGTTGAGAAAAATAAGTACTCATCCAAAACAATCAACATCAGCTTACTAAGAAGAATATTGAATTCATCAAGAAAAAGATATATAGATTATTATATGAATATGTAATTGCATTTCTCCTCTTTTTTTATTTGGTCTTATTTACAATTATATATCTGTGACTGTGTAATTTACAATTTGAAGTAGAAAGTAATATCAGCTCACATTATTTTATTATCCTGGGTTCATATCATGTGTATATGTACAGGTATTTTGCTCAGCTCAAGTAGGTAACCCATTTGACCATTTTTCTTTGCCTATTCGCTCTTTGCACGGTTCACTGTTACAGCTAGAGCCTGGAACTGGTATTGGAATAAACAAGTGTTACATAATAATGCATTCACCTCTTGCGAGGTTAGTGGTTTTGTTTAGAGAGAATTGAATCTTATCGAACTCTTATGTAAATGCTCCCGTGATATTGCTGCAAGTTCGAGGCCGGCTCCCCGCAAATGGCGAAACCGTGCAAAGAGTAAATTTTGAAGAGTTGTTGGCAAAATGCCTGGGCAAATAGTGATAGTGAAACTGAAATAGCAAAGTAAAGCAAGGATAAGGAAATAGAAAACAAGCAGGTACACAGCTAAGTTAAAATGGGCAAAATACTGAAACATGGTGAAAGGTCAAACAGGTGAAAAGGAACAGGAAGAGAAAAATAGCAGTGGCACAATAATGTTTGGCAGAAATTTTTATGGGGTTAAATTTTCACAAAAATATTCATACAGTATTTCTAATTGGCCTATTATGTCATATATTCAAATTTCAATACCCAGTTCAGCTGCAGCTTTTATAAAAGTATTTTTGCTGGTAGGGTAAAACTTGTTTTGGGAGTGTTGTGAAATGCATTGGTCACAAATGTTTAGTACACTATAACACTTGAGTGGTTCTGCAGAACAGGTAAGTAATCTTCCAAAGAAATTGATTGTAATAATTTGTAATTTCTTTCAAAGTAGATTGAATCTGCATGTTTATTAGGTACACATACTATACTTGGGCCAATGGTTCAGATGATATAAATAGCTCAACCTTTTTGTAAGTAGTCGGAGGTGGGGGGAATGAGGCTCTGGATCACGAAATGCCATTTTAAGAAATTGTTTTGATGATCTTGAGAGGTCTTGTAATTCTTGGACTTTAGGTTCTTTTTATCCTGAAATACTGATATGAAAGGATGGGGCCTCAGCCAATGAAAGCCACCAAGACCATGTTTCGAGTTAACAGTTAATTATATTGAAATCCGTAGAATGCAGGCAGGTATAGTATGAGTACAGATTATAATGTGGTAAAGAAAACCACCTTGTTTCCCATTTATTGTATGGAAATGTCAGCCAAGCCACATTCTGTCGCTGAAATGCCGCCTATCTGAGGATATTAGTCTCGGCACCTATCAAAAATTAATAAAAATAAAACCCAGTTGACATATAATGCTAACAGTATTTTCTCAGCTTGGCTTGTAATTCTTTAAGTAACTGAGCACATGGGATGGAATATGGTATGATAGTGGCAATTGGTTCACTAATTAACACAGCCAATGTGGTACTATAGTATGATGTGGATCAATAACTTAAAACATCATGTATTATTCTGTAACCGTCTAATATCCAGACGTCACAATGTAGGCGGACTCTCAGCTCTGAAACACTAGCATGCATGCATGAAGGAATTCACATTTACCAGCTACTGGACATGATAATGGATGTGAAAATCATTCTATTTTTGTCTTCAATGTTGTCGTCATACTTGTACCATGCACATATTTAATAAGACCAGTACAATCTGTATTAACTTGGCGATTCATCATTTAGGGACTATTAGATTTGCTTATGTGTGGAGGTATGTGCAATATAAATTTGAGATCACTTGCAAGGAGTTTTGTTGAAGGGATATTTATACATGTATATGAAATGTACTAATCCATAATGTTTTGTGTTGCCTCTTTGATGGCAAAAAAGAAAAAAATGACAAAGATTGCTTACCTCAATAGGCATGTGAGATTGAAAACCATGGCCAGTTGTGGCCACATCTTGGCTTAATCTGCGTCAACATTTTTTTAGGACATGCACAGTATTCGTGGTATTAATAATATTAAAGGTGCAACAAGAGATTTCAATCATCCATATTTTCTGTGATATGTAGTGATTTCATATAGATTAGATGCTCAATAGATTCCCTACCTTTTATTTGGTTACAGAAATAACTTAAAATGAAAACAAAAGGTGATTTGCATATATTTCAATAGAAAACATAGGCTGAATTTCGTATTTGCTCCTATACAAAATTAGAAATTTCACAATTTTTGTACCAAAGAAACAGTTCTCAGCTTAATCCTTACAGATGGGGATATTTTGGATATAAAGTTTTACACCAGTCAGTGCCAAAATCAGAATTTTCACATTTTTTCGGGACACCTGTTATTTGAAATCTCTCGTTGCCCAGGCTTATCACTATCAGGGAGGAAAATATGCAACTGTGAAATCTCCATTGTGACCCCCATTCATCTTGTGCTAATTCTTTTCACAAAATACTTCAAAAATCTTTACAAAATTTTGCTCCCAAGTTTCCTGGGAAAACAAATTTTTAGCTGTGTGTGCACATGCTTATTTTGATTCAATTTCAATTCACCAGCCTGTACTTCATTTAAAGGCACTATCAGTGATTTGCTAAATCAGAAAATCAAAAAAAATATCAAAAATTAGATTTTTGCATGCTTGTAACAAACATAAGTATCCTAACATACCCTTCAAGTACTAAGACTTAAAGCAGCCTAATAAGGATAAAATCGAATATTTGTAGTCATTACTGTCAGTACGGACACTTACTGCAAAACATAATTGAAAGCCTAGATTCATAACTTTCAGCACTGCTGTTTTCTTTCTTTTCTGTTAATTTTTCAGTTTCAAATACTTTATAAACTTACAGTTCAATAAAATATTTTGATCTATTGGGTGAAATCACTGATAGTGTCCTTAACCAAAATGCTCTCCAGTTTCTACTTAATAAAACTTTGAAGGCACTTTCATGCTATTACTGTATATTTCTGATGGATACCAATTGGGGAAATACTATAATCAAATTGAGTGTTGCAAAGATTTTCCCATTGGCTTGTGGTTTGTTAGAAATTTTCTTGAACTATTATTTGCATCAAAGAGGAATAATTTTGCTATTCTGGGGGAGATACTTTGAGATGTTGTTAAAATTATAAATAAAAAATAATTTTAATTTACAGAAAAGCTAAAGAAAATATTTATTTACAGAAAAGCTAAAAAAATATTTACAGAAAAGCTAAATAAATGCTGTAGTTAAAATTCCAATAAGCACATTTAAACAACATTTTGGGGAAGAAGAGGCTTATGGATATATAATTGATGTTTTCTAGATGAATATTCACCCTTGGGTTCATTTAAAAGTCAGATATACCTGTAATGTCAAGATAAATAACAAATCTGATGTGCTTACTACTCTATCCCTTACATTATTAGCTAAAACAGCTAAAATAATACCTTTTGTAGGCGGGATTTTCCGTAGGAAGTAAAACCTCATTGGATTGCACTTTGAGATTCTTCTCCATTATTCGCTGCTACAAAAGTTGTGAAACCCGCACAAAGGCTGCTAACATTGAGCCAACAATATCAATTGTAGCATTGTACTTTTGGGACTTAGCAGTGGGTACTTAAAGTGTCCATCATAATCTATCAGTGGAAAAGATACAAAAGACAATGACCACAGGTGATTGGCTTGTCGTAAGCTAGTTACTAATGATAATAGTCGGCCTTTGACAGCTTGTATGGGGGCTAATGATTACTTCCATTGAAAATGGGTAAATTGGAGCAATTTACAACTTCCACCCTACCATACTAAAGTGCGTTCACTGTAAAGTAGAACATGACTGTCACTGAAATCCACGATTTGATAGCCCAAATGGGCAGGCCCGTAATCAGGATTATTTTAGGGGAGGGGCGTTTTTTTTTTCAAAAGGGGACTTTCTCCAAAAATGGCAAAGTTGGCAAAAGTAGGCTTTTTTGCTCAAATGTTAATTTAAAAAAAAAAAAAAAAAAAATAGTAAATAAAATCTAATTTTGGGGGCTTTTTGATAAATATTTTTGGGGATCCAGCCCACTGCTGAGCTGCCCCTCCTCTGGTTATGGGCCTGCAAATGGGTGACTTTTGAAGGTGAGAAAGTCATTTCTAGAGTCTTTTGCAAAATTGGGTGATTTTTTGAAGGCCAAAAGGTGCATTCAAAGTGCTTATTCTAGTCTCTGTTAGGCCAAGAAACAAAGTTTTCTCAGAAGACCGCATGTGTTTTGTTTAAAATTGGTCTTTTAGTGCATTATTTTTTAAAAAGATTTTTTAAAAATCAGAAGAAATGAACATTCCGAAAAAAATGGAAAAGTGGGTCCAAAATGCAATTTTAAAAAAATCCTACATTTCGCATTTATAGCATTTTCTAAAAAAAGCAAAAACACATTTCGCATTTGCATTTTCACATTTCTTCTGAGAAAAACTTTTTTTTGGGGGGGGCCTTATGAATTTTGGTGACTTCTTGTAGGAACCAGTGGTATATAAAAAAGAAATGGCATTGCATTGGCACAAGGAATTACGGGAAATTTTTAAAGAGACATGAGGAGATTTCCAGAAAGAAGCACCCCCAATTTTTTTTTAACCCAGGTTTTTTGCATATTTGGAATGCTTTCCAATGTATTAGATCACACCTGAAGTGAATAAGTCGAATACGCCGTCTTTATGTAATAATATGATGATTTAGTACTTTCTGTCGTGCACGACAGAAAGTCAAAGCACGGTGTTCTATGGGGGCAATTACGATAGTCAGGCAAGTTCAAAACAAGGTTTGCTGTTTTCTTTTGTACTTGTTTGTCCAATTAACCTTCGGTACGTTCTTGGTAGGTGAACTACAATCGATTCTGTGCAATTTGAGAGAAATTCGTATCCTAAAAAAATCTCCTCCTGTCACTTTAAGAGCGATTGTAGGTGGGAACCAAAGAAAACAAGCCACACGTGTGTGTTACAACAGGTAAGTATACATAGCTAGATAAAAGAAATTTCTTCTAGGTAAATTTTTAGTCTGGCCATGTACATGTCGGACGTGATGACGCCTGTTTATCATTCTATCGCAATTTGATATTCCATTCAAATACAATCAAATTCAGAAAGTTCACTTGGCTGCAAAAGATGCATCTAAATAAATTCATATCTATGACAGGAACGGAATTAAAGCAAACAATACTCTTGCACTTTTTGAGTTAGGGTTGGGTACTTCTGTGTGTCTATCAAAAACAATAAAATTTTGATGCATACTGTAATATACAAAAGAATAAACCACAACTGGGCGACTTCATTATCCAGTAATACACACCAGTAAATATCGGGTTCAATATGACCTAGGGCCAGGTCAGAAAATTATCAATTTGGATATTGCCATGGTTTAAAGCGGCACTGGCACATTTTCAGGAAATATGAAATTTCTTAAATTTGATCACAAATGATGAGTCTAGACCATTGGAAGAATACAGATATATTTTAGACATAAAAATAACATACCCAGAAACAGATAGGGACATTAATAAGAGGCTAAAGACATTCAGGGAATTTGTAGGCTAACTTTTAAGTTTGCCGCAATTTTAATCAACAAATGTGTCTATTACATGAATATCATATATAGACTCGTACTCATTGATCAAAACCACAAAGGTCACAGACTGGTCATAAAAGGTGCATGCAGTGAGAAGCGTGTGTTTTCTTGTATCACGAGATTTCCAAGTGTAGTTGCTGAATTCATGAATTTTTTCACACTTTGGCAATAAAACCTCAGTAAACTGAAAACATGTCTTCAAACACTTAAAAGTGTTAAGACAAACTAACAAAATTCAATCCGTCATAAAAATTTGTGTAATTTATTACATTTTACAAGTCATTCCCATCCCCATTTCTGGTACTTAGCGATTTTCTAGGTTCATTGACCAAAGTCCCATGAAAATACTTTGTCTCAGAAGAGAATTTCAGCCATTGGTCCCAAGTTACATGAAGAGTTATACGGTGTGACTTTTAAGTCACTGATTGGTTTCGTAATAGGGATAATTAAAATGCTGATTGTTCCAAGCTATCTTGGAATCCTGGGGCATCATTGGGGGAGCAGTTTCTGAATCTGATATGGTTTGGAAGAAGAAATAAATAAAATACAGTCCCATGTATGTCCTCACCATTATCTTCTGCCTCTGGACAGAGTTTAGTTTAGACAAAATACCTCACTGGACCGGGAAAAAATCAAGTGATCAATAGCATGGATTTGTGTGCTTTGTCAGAATAGATTATCGATACTAGATTTCACAGTAAACAGGATTTTATCACCATTTAAATCAGTGTTCACAACTAAGGAATTTCTATATTAAGGTTTATTGACCATTCTTACTTTGTGGACATTACAAACCCAATCTAGGGTGATTATCAACTTGAAAAATGTAGTATGTTAATGGGGAAAGTGGTTTAATGGAGAGAAGAAGAAGTGGGTACTTAAGGCTTAGTAAAAAAAAGTTTAGTGTCTGTGGTTTTGAAAACAAAAAAAAAAAAAAGTTAGAAGTTTAAACCTGGGACTAAAGTTAAACTCCTTTTGGAATAAACAGTATCAAGAGAATGTGTGCAGGTGACATGCCAAACAAGCTCTCCATGACGCCTGTATAGAAGCTTCTAGTGACCAGTCACCGACGCTGAATTCGAGCATGTGTAGTAAGCGGGTGGTGACTGACCTAAATATATCACACAATCGAATGTTTGTACATTGTTACGTGTCATGCAAAACAATGCTTGACTGCGCCACACAAACATGTTCCGGCATATAATTATGACAGCAATCAATTACCCATTGCAATTCCCAGTTCAACCTTGGGGCCACTGCCGGAAAAATAGCCATGCAGATTTCCATGTAACATTATTTAAAGTGAATGTCACCTATGCAATGATGACACTGGGGGTTCAGGAATGAACTAAGTAATACCAACACAGATTAGTAGAGCTCACTAGTCACATTATATCGCGCATAGTCTACGATTATTTAGGGAGTAAATTTCAACCTTCAATTTCAGGGATTGACTCATGGCGCACAACGTTACAAACCATTAAAACAAACACCAACCACTCAACACGGAAGTTTATTTAAATTCTGTTTCAAGCTTACGATAGCAGAGACATACCGGAGGTTCCAATTAAAGTGTGCATATATAATGTTTGACAAGCTGAGGTCTAAAAAGTATCTCGAGCGTCATGAACATACATTGAGGAATTTGAAATTGTATTGAAAGAGTGTGTTATGTGATATGTAAGCTGTTAGACAACCATTTTCAGCTTGTTGTTTATTTTTATTCAAATTTCACCCAAAGACCCAATATTTTTAAAAATTTACACTGTCGCTGTCACCCAAAGGTACCTATTTTTTTTGGGGGGGGGGAATTTTGAAAAGTTCACCCAAGGACTCCTGATTTTTTAGAAATTGTGCAAAAATTCACCCAAAGACCCCATTTTTTGAAAAATTTAGCAAATTGCCCCAAAATAACCACATGTGCAAATTGGCAGTCTTTCTGACAGAGGGACCCTATTTTGGCATGTGCTCTGTGCTCCTGGGTACGAAAAGGCCTGGTCTTACACCCGTATCCTTTCATTTGTGTGGCCTCCCCCGGCATTATTGACTGCTTTATTCGTTCAATAGTAAAAATAATCACCAAGGACAAATTTGGGTTGTCTATTTCCACACAGCCACAGGGATTGAAATGGCAAGCCGAAAATTGTCAACGGTTGAATATTTTTACATACGGCACAAGGATAAGCAAGCAATGTTGCTGTATAAAGATATCACATTCTTACCACTGTATGCAATGGTAAAGTGCAGTGGTAAAATATAAAAAACTATTTCATGGCTTCAATTCGTGAGAGAGCTTTAGATTAACAATATAATGGCGGACAATGATGTCCAACTGTGAGCAGACAGTGACAGTATTTAGCAGCAAACCTAAACATATTCCAAAGTAATTTTAGTTGATAAAAGATTCAAAATAACCATAAAGAGGTATGCCTTGTGTTAGCGCAAAATTGTGGCAAATGCCAATTTTTTGAGGTCAGATCAGGCATATGAAAGAAAGCACTGTGAAAATAGCACTTTTAACTTCGTAAACTCGAATGGGCCAACGGTATTACGTGGAATTTTACTAATGAAAACAAAGTCATGGTTGGTTTGGTTGGGTCACTCATCAGAAGGACCCGGTCATGAAGCACAAAGACCAATAGAAAATTATACTTTTTGGTATTCTGTAAAAATTTGTTTTTTAAAAGGTTGGGGAACGAATGTATTTAGAGAATAAAAGTATTGTTTTTAGCCTTGCTGTATATCTATAGTGGTCATTTCACCCCCCCACAGGCAACGGCATTATTTACAGGGGCTTTCGTGATCCCGAACCTCGTCCCCCAACTTACCTCAAAGAAATGAGGGTTTTTCTATGATCTGACACTTTACCCTGGGTATAGTATGTGTGCCTATCTTACGTTCAAGTGATATAGAAATGGAAGAAAAGTGTGATTTGTATTTTCTGTCCGTAAACGGACAAGAAATACACACAGTGGCCTATGAGGGGCAAGCGTTGATGTAAACATTTGTGACCTGCTCCCACGAAACACGGATAAAAGTAGAGAATTTATGTACAGTTTTAAAGCTTTAAGCTGGATATTGCAACATTGCACTCCTTTGGTTCACTCAAAAAATCCTATTCTTGAGCTCTTTCTCCTTAAGTGATCTGGCGACTTTGTCCGGGTTTTGTCGGAGCAGGTTACATTTGCTCATAACATCAAAACGCACTGTCGGAATCAACTTAAATTTTGGAAATAACCTTTTCTTTGGGATATCTTGTGAACCATATGCAAGCAATGAGGTGCTAGAATCATGAAATGCACCTTTAAGTAGAGCGTCAAGGCACAGCCGAGTTGTTTTACGCTAAAACCTGTAGCCATATAGCATGATAGACACGGCAGAGGCTAAAAACAATGCCTTTGTTTATTCTCATTCTTGAATACCTTTGTTCAAAATAAGAAGTTATTAGTGACATTATGCTAAATTATAGTAGATTTCATCTAACTACCCCAGCTTTTTAAATTGATCAGTCCATTGTTACTTTGTGCCTTCGATTGCGTATTGTGTTGATGCATACGTGCTGTACCGTGTGATATCGTCTCATATCACACGGCTATGAACCAATGAAATCGCATAAACAATCCCAATTGCCTTTAAAAGTCATTTTGGGCCCCACAACAGCATGTTAAGAAACTGTCTACATGGGCGGCGATGGTCGGTCGGTGGAAGAAATTTCATTAAATTGCACTGATGTATCTTTATCTTTATTTACGATACTGCATGTGTTTAAAGGTGCAACGAGAGAGATTTTGAGGCACCCAAATATTGTGTCATAATAGTAATTTCATATAGATTAGACACTCAATAGATTTCTTACCTTGTATTTGGCTACAGAAATGTCTTAAAAGAGAGAAAAAAGGTGATTTTGATTTGCTTATATTTCAATATAAAACATACATGCAGTGAATTTCGTATTTGCTCCTATACAAAATTAGAAATTTCACAAATTTTGTACCAAAGAAACATTTCTCAGCTTAATTCTTTCAGATTGATGAAAGCTTTAGATGAGGGCAAAAATCAGCACTTTCCGATTTTTTTAGGGACACCTCTTGTTGCACCTTTAAAACAAAAATGTGTAGTTTGTACAGGGTAGTATTCCAATTATGCAGAAGTTTATAATGTAATTGCCACATAACAAAATACAGCATGGCTTCTTAAATATTGCACTTACTGTGTTAGATACCAATTTTGCAACATGAAGCAAAAACAAAACAAATGGATTCACAAAAACATTGTTGAGCTTATCCTGACTGATCCAGAACAATGATTTTGGCGCCGCTAACATAATCCGTCTCTTGTGTGTGTGTGAGCTGATGTATGAAATGAACTGAATGCATGTCTAATGTATCTACTTTGTCCGGACAAAGTATAGACAATTGTCTACTGGCATGAAATTTGTCGGCAAAATATTTTTTTTTTTCCTTTTTAGATAACATTTAGCCAAGCCCAAAAAAAGTGCTGGAGGTCTGTAAGTTCAAGTGATGGGCTTAAAATTGTAGTACAGAGGTAAGGAATTTATTATTTTTATGCTTGTTATTTTTATCATTTTATTTTAATAATGATTTTATCATTTTTGGGAGAAATCAATTTACATTTACAGGGTGGGCATTTTGAGGCATTATTGGACCAGCTGAATTAACTGGGCATATTTTTCTGGGTGGGCTGCAGTTTCTATGTTAGTTTCCATGGCAATGGAATGAGAAAGATGGTACAACATCTATTTTGCAATTGTAAAGTCTTTGGAAATTGCTTTTGGTTTTAGGAGGGCTCAGTTTTGGTAAATTAAAGGAAGACAATTGTCTAACTTTACCTTGTCAAATCATGTCAAACCTTGTCAAAACTGATTTTTTTTTTTACTAGAAAAAAAATAATTTCCTGAGATTATTTAAAAAGGTTAAATAGTTTAACATTTTAAAAGTAATAAAGTTTTAGCCACACAGACAGTTCTCTTTTGTACAATTTGCATAGATTTCTAAAAATTGCTTAATAAATTTAATTTTATTTGTGATTTGATGATACTTTCAAGCACGAATGAAGGTAGTAGCTTCTCTAGGCCTATAGAATTTTACCTTTTGTGTTTCTTAATTTGTCCATAAATCAAATTGGCACCTATTGATATGCTTCATTTACGGTGTGGTGACTCTTTAGCAGTCTATTTTCCATGGTTCACTAGCAGGGTGTGATAGGCCTACTTCATGCACTTAATGTCTCTAGGCGTGTTCAGAAAGTCGCTAGTCTCGAAACTTGAGGCTACTCTCAGATTGGACCAAAATCTTAATCTAGCGACTGGCTTCAATTTTGATAGGCTAAAGGCAGTGGCGGTGCCACGGGGGAGGGGGGGCATAGGGGGCATTTTCCCCCTTAATTTTTTTCTTGCCCTCCCCCCCGGGCTGAAAGAAAAATGACAGATTTTTGGAAAAAAATAGCGATTTGGGACCAAAAATCACCAATTTTTTGGAAAAATAAGCGATTTTGGGCCAAAATTGGTTAAATATCGCCAAAATTTTGATATTTTGCCCCCCCCAAAAAAAATTCACGTTCCCCCCATTTGCCCTCCCAGAAAAAGAGGTCTGGCGCCGCCACTGGCTAAAGGCACTATATAATTACATAATACTCTTTGTTTGAACATGCTTACTAGCTGGTAACAGTTGATGTTTAGTTACATGCTTTTTGCAACATATCCAGTATCAGAGTTACTTAGGCAACTATCGGCAGGCAAATAACTGTGTGGGCCGAAGGAACAAAAAAACTGGTTGTGATGTCAGAGGTGTTATTATTTACCATTTCAAAGAACCTCTGTGGAAAATCACCTTGTAATAATGCTTTGGGAATGCCCCTGCCTTCCTGAACTTCCTGTAATTAGTCCAAATTTAAGGACATATCTTGCAAACAGTTGTATACATAACAATAAGGACAATAAGTCAAGGTGAGCTAACTTGTCAGCAATGATATCTATGCAAGGTATTTATGAAGTGAAGGAATGTTTCAGTCTGCCCCCACAAATAGCATGAAGCAGCAAATGAACTTTCTGAGATACTAAGTAGTCTGATAGGCCCTCTTACAGATCATCAAAATATTTTAAAACCTCTAAGTTATGTAAAATTTGACAGTTGCTTAAAAAGAACATGTAATTTTTTAAACCTTTCCTTTAAGGTGGGTGACCCGTCAGTATGCCAATGCATTGAGTGCACTCCACTTTGAAAGTCAATCTCAGTTCCCCTATCTCCCTTCATATTTTTGAGGCATTGGTGAACATTTTTTGGACAAATTGAAAATGTCGTATTTACACTGTGTCCAAAAGATTGACACTAGGAAGATGATGCACTGCCCCCTCCCCACACACGTACATGCAGATCCCTGTTACGCCCCTGATTCTACTAGTTAAAAATCAAGGGTTTAGGGCAAAAAGGCCCCATCTGCAGTAGCTGCCAGGTGTTAGATTTGGTAGGAATAATACTTAATAAGATAACTAACAAGGCTCTAGACCACAAAAAAGCACACAAGGTAATATTGTGGTATATGATAGTTACAGAACCTACAATATTTTGTGGTAGTTTGTGGTATGTGATCTTATCATTCACATATCAAGTATGGTACATTGACGTACATCCCACACCCGACCCGCGCCATGTAAGCCTATAACACCAAGGTTCCCCTGAGCCTGCAACTTCTCTTGGCAGCCCTGTACATTGTGGCCTATGGTGCAGCTTGTTGTTGTTTATTACTGTGGTATATTGTAGTATATGATGAGTTACTCCAATTTGGTATAGTTATGATTTATCTAACTACTCATATACCACAATATACCACAATCAAATTCTGTGGTAGTTTGTGGTCTATGGAAGTGCAAGTATGATGAAAGTTGTGGTATATTGTGATCTGTGGTACGTCCTCACAATATACAGCCTGCAGTGTTTGGGTTAATAAGAACACAACTGACAAATGGCAGCTATTGCAGATGGGGCATTCTTGCACTAAACCCTCAAAATATTACTTGAACCATGACTCGATTGATCGCAATAGTTTAACTTAATAACCCCCTGTGCACAACCTGCCTATCTGTCAGTATCTATGTACTATTTTGATTGGTAACTTGGAAGGTAGTATCATGTCATGAGCAAATCAGAGATACTCTAAGAATGGTGGTATGGTTTACACAGAGATAGAGAAGTACTATTTTGATTGGTTCCTCAGTGGGCTGTCTTATGTTGTGTCCTGTTATGAGCCAATCAGATAGTGTATCATAGGTGGTAGTTCCCAGAGGGTTAAGAATGGAAGTACTATTTTGATTGGTTACTTGTTAGGTAATATCATGTAATGAGCAAATCAGAGATACTCTTAAGAATCATGGTATGGATTACACAGAGATAGAGAAGCACTATTTTGATTGGTGACTCAGGTGGTTTTCTCATGTTGTGTCCTGTTATGAGCCAATCAGCAGTTCGGGCCGACTGCCGGATCCGGCAATGTTGTCGCAGCCGGCAGTATATTGCCAGTTCAGGCAACATAAAAACAAGCATCCCTGCAGAATTCGGAAACCTTAAACGATTCTATTGGATGGGGATTTTATATTTTTTAGGGGGAAGTCCATATTTTACCCATGACAATGTATGTTATGTCGCCAAATTTTCACCCAGGACCAAAAATTTTCACCTTGGGGTTGTGTAAAAATTGGAATATTCAAATTTGTCACTCTTTTACTTTTTATTGAAATTTTAGGTTAAAATCGTTTTTATATCACAAAATATTTTTTTATTCGTAGTTAAACATTATTTGACGAAATACTTTGTTTACAATCACTTTCTATATCTAAAAATCCCATTATTAAATTAACTTACCAACTTTAAATTTACCTCGCTTGCAGTGCATTGTGGGAAACAACACTGCCGGTTCCGGCAACACATTGCCGGCTACAGCAACATTGCCGTATCCGGCAGTCGGTCCGAACTGATCAGATAGATTGTATCATAGGTTGTAGTGCCCATTGTTGTTAAGAATGGACGTAGCATAATCACAGCAAATTGATAACAATCTTTATCATACCATCATGTAGATCCCTCGATTTTCATTGGATAATCGCCTCAATTTACTGACTAGATATATCCCGTATCACCCCCTCCTTGTGCGTCTCAACGTCCGTATCATGTCAGTTAGGAACTGCGCATGCGTGACAATGCATCATGACAACACAAATCTGAAAATTTGGCGTGCAATGTTGAACCGAGTTGGAAAAGCCTGTCCGATATCACTCTACATACACCTAAAAGACTTTAAAATAGATCAATAATATTGTTGTGAATCAGAAAAAGATGATTTAGGGCTGTTTATTTTCAAAAGTTCTTGTCGCTGAAAATTTGTCACCCTTGCACTATTTAAAACATATGGCCTACAGTCAATTTACCGTAAAATATTGTTGGTTTTTGAATCACCCTATTATTTTTTTAGGCCCTATTGTTTGCGCTTATTTTGTTCTGCTTGGGTATGAATAAATCGTATTAGGTGAGTTTTGAGGTGACACGGATTATATTCTAGTCGCGGTTCTGTATCTGGGCTCGGGCTGTGCCCTCGCCCGATGACAGACTCCTCGACTAGATATATCGTATCACCCCAAACCTCACCTAATAACTAATAGACTGTAGGTAAACATATTCAAAGGTTAGTTTTATGCCACTGATACCAGCCATTCACTACTTTAACTCCCCTTTTGGGGAAATTCAGTTTCAAATTAAAGCTAACAATAATGGCAATGTTATAAGGGTAATCATGTTTACCATGAAAAAAATTTTTTTTGTTCAGCTTAAGTAAACTTTGAAAGACTTAACCATGGAGTGTCAAAGAACATATAAAAACCAGGGGGTGTTATGATGTTCTTTGAATTTGGCTGCCGGTAAGGGTACCCACAATAATCTGAAAATTGCCCAAATCTTATTACCATCAGTTTGCAAGAAACATCAGCTCAAGTTTCAAGTTTTGGCACTATTTCAGGGATAACATGTAAGGGTAAAAAGTGAAATGCTTACAAATATTTTGCAGGTTTTTGAATTCACAGTTCTGAATTTAACTATGACAAGAAGAGTCCTTAAAAAGACAATCGCCCTAATGAATTTAGGCTTAGACATAATTAGGTCGTTATACTATTTTGCATACCTGAACACTTAACATTAGGATGGGGAGAAGGATGCATTAGTATTTAATGACACACCCAAACACTATTGTGTCATAATGAAGATGCTATTAACATTAGGGGGGCGATTAACGTCCATACTTCAGTAATTAGTTACTAAGTGTCCATGGTGGAATGATGAATCGGGATGACTATTGTTTTCACTTGCATTAACTTAAATAAAATTATCTTTTACTTAGGCCCCTAAAAAAAATTGTTTTGATTGGCGTAACATAGAAAAAAAAATAGGGTAGGTAGGTCGATTTTTTTTTGTTTGTTTATGTTTCACATACCAGAACACAAAATATATGAACACATACAAAAAAATGGCACATCCTTCACTTTTCTGTAACAACATCTTTTTATTTGTCATTTGGAGGCATCTATCGCGGTGGAGGCCATCATATCGCGATTTAAATGAAAATATTTGTTTACGTGTTTTGAACTTTTTTTTGCACACAAAAAATATAAATATTTGAGGGTGCGTAAAAATAGGGGTCGGGTCGGTTACGCCATCAAGAAAAAAAAAAAAAAAAAACATTTTTTTTTTAGGCCTTAGGCCCAAGAGGGCATTGCTTATCACTAGTCTTTCCATACACCACTAACGTCAAAGGTTGCTTCTTTTCTAAATTATATAAACATGATTGAAAGTCATAATCGCACGAAGCCTGTTTTTTGTTTTTGTTTTGTGCATCTTTATAATGCCTACCAGTGCATTAATGCACACTTAAATATAAGCTGAAAATACCATCTTCATATTATACAATGGCGTCTTTAATTATTGCAAATTACAAATAAACTTGTTACTTTTTGTCATACATATTATATAGTTTTTAAATGATATTATTGAGCTCTTCACAAAATATACCACATGGTCCGGAGCTTTTTTCTTGTCTTGTAAAATAAATTCATTCATAGGCCTATCAATAGGCAATCATGGAGAAGGTCTCTGTAAACCTTAACCTAACTGTGTAATTTTTAATGTGATTTTAAACTTGCACATTACACAAAATATGGGCTAATTTTAATGGCAATAAATTTTAAATCAATAAATGGGTATTGTTATTTATAAAATCTTAGTTTATTTCCCCCATTTTCAACACCAAGGAACAGCCAAGTCTTGCTGGTAGTCTATATTGTAAGTACCCTAATTTTAAATCTCAGGTGACCTATGTGCTCAAGGTGTCGTGTGTTTTTTTTGCATAGAGGCTGTAAATCTTTAAACACACACTTTAGTTGAAGATGTAGCTCCTTGAACTTCTTTTATCTTTTGGTTTCTTCCCTAAGATCTCACTTTGGAACTTTGCTGTACTTGGACTTTCATTAAACTTTTTGTGTCAATGCTAAGACTACATTCTAAAATGTTTTGTGTAATCATTATGTTGCTTTGCAAATGGTAGTAGTACATAGTATCACGATCAGATTATTCTCCTTGTCCCAATATCAATTAACGACATGTTTGTTAAGACAGGTCAATTCCACGCAGGTCCATGCATTATATGCAATAAACATTGACCCAGAATCAAGCATATGTTATATAAAGAACAGTCAATCCCACAGCGATGCATGTCCTTGCATATGGTTACACCATTGACCCAGATCAAAATGTGGGTGTGCCCTTGGTTGCGGTCTAAAATTTCCAGACCTCCACAAGGTTAGACAAATTACTGGGGACGAAAAAGTGAACCACCTTGCATGTATTCATCCGCAGATAAATAGTCCAACATGTGGGTAATAATACTTTGGTGGCAATTAACATGAAGAGTTTCCGCTATCTGCTTTTCATCAATTGTCAACCGGAAAGTGTCCTTGTTATGTAGAATGGTGGGTAAGTCACAACTTTATACAAATTCAACTACAATTATCAATATTAACTCGACTAATATACAGAACCCTTTTCAACCATTGGCAATTCAAATTATGCTATTGCATCCCACTTTACAATACTAACACAATCTTTTAAGACTTTTAACCATAAAATATTGTTAAACAACACATTTTCACATTCAGTAATATGTGCCAAGCCACAAGGTTACATAATCTGCAGCATTGTTTTTTACCTTGCCACAAGAGATAGAACAGTGCATGGCATATAACATATTAACCTTGGCCCAGATACCAGTATAAGGCCACCTATGAATGTTGTATGTCAGGTGAATTTTAGGCTGGATTTTTCACATGTTCAACAGTTTAGCTAGCACATTATTAGTGTTATTTTGACCCTTGTGTGAACCTGCATTGCTGTGAATGAGACTATAGCAAACCACACCAATTCTCAACACCTCTTTAGCTGCAACGGGGAATGTGTGTACAGTACACGTGGTACAAGGCACAGGGGACAAATACACTGTGAAAGATATTGGGTGGGCAAATACAGTAACAGACTACCCTTCGGGCAGAAAAGTTTCGTTAAACCAAGTTTTAGATCTGGTTTTGTCCCCGCTCACGATGGGGCCGGCTCACCTCACCTCATCAATACTGCTTTGCGAGGATTTAAAATTGCAAAATAACATTTCTTAAATTTGGAGCTGCTTTTTGACTGGTTATTGGATGAATATGTGATTTAATTAGTCAATCAGAAATCTGTACGAAGCAGTAGTGCTCAGGGGCTTAAGCTTGCAAAGGGTTATACCTTGTTCATGTAAGGTGAACATGACCCCCATATTTTTGCCCCTTATATTCTGCACATTTTGTCGGAGAGATCTCCAATGGCTAAAATACACTATAGCTGCTATGGTATATATACTCTAGGGTTCATTATGACCTTGTAGTGAATACTCTTTAGCTAGCAGCATGGCTTGTAAACTTAGGCATTGAATTGAATTTGGGCTTTCCAGGTAAGGATGTATTGGATTGAATGCTTGAATGATGTATTGAGGCATGCATCATAATGAAATTGAATTTGACAAATGTGGAGTTAATCTCCTTATGAAAAGGTTTCAGAGCGTTTTCATATGTCATCGTGCAAAGTACTTTAACAAACTTAATTT
The DNA here is from genome assembly GCA_023653785.1 of Ophioderma brevispina. Classification (NCBI taxonomy): domain Eukaryota; kingdom Metazoa; phylum Echinodermata; class Ophiuroidea; order Amphilepidida; family Ophiodermatidae; genus Ophioderma; species Ophioderma brevispina. Next base: position 51,634 of record JAMKCH010024147.1, on the reverse strand, counting down.
TGTAAGCATTTTGCAATTTGATATATTTATTCAATCGGAAGATCTGATGTAGAAGATGATTTTCAAAATGTATGTTTCCATAACATGGTCTTGTGGGTTTAAATTCCAATGAAATATTGAAGTTAATGCTTTAGGCCCTACATGTACATACATCTAGAGTTGCTCATTTTTGTGTCGTCTGCAAGAATTGCAGAAGGCACATAGGGATTACTCTGGTCGTATGTCGTATAACTTGGTGGAAAGGAGGGGCGAGGTGGGGTGACAAGTTAGTGACCTCATGTGACCTTTGGCCCCATTCACAAACTGCGACGGCAGACGACACTCGCGGTCCGGGGACCGCGATGTGTTTTCTTGGTTCACAATTTTGGCTTATTATTTTTAACAAAACAAACTGGGTTCTCTGCACCATGTTTGTGTTCATTTTATTCCATCGTGTGTAACTTGAAACATAGTGGAATAAAACATGTAAATCAACAGGTGCACTGAGCTCATTAATTTGGTTTTATTTTTGCTAAAAATGTCAAAATTATGCATTTTTATGACCATATTCAAAATTTGCATGAAAATGCATTTAAATGAGTCCAAACAAGCCTAATCTTAGGTCGGTGTTCTTGTATTGGCTTCCCAGATGACTTGTAGACCTGGTGGGGTTCTTAAGTTTGGTTTGAGTAGCCTGGCGTGCCTCCGAGTGTCTAGAAGTAGGACCTATATCTATACCAATTTTTGCCAAAAAAGGACTTGTACCAGTGATGCATAAAATTACCTTTTTAGCAAATTTGGAAAATTTTGCCTTCTTATTGACAAAATTTGACTAATTTTCCAACAAATTTGAGAAAATATTGAAAAAAATGACCCATTTCTTTGCCAAAATTGGCGTGAAAAAAGAGGTTATTCATATACCTGAAAACTAAGAATGAGACCTGTGTTTGCAGCATGTCCCAATATGGTCATTTATGTTGAGTACCCCCTGGGTTTGCAGACTCGGTTATAAATTTAAGTAACAGGGGTGCGATTCTTCAGGATTTTTTATTTTCAAAATTCCAACAACTTATATCAGTTTCAGCCTGATTCTAAGCATTTGAGGTCAATTTTACGCTGTTTTTCAGGATATTTTTACCAAATTCAGGATTTTTCTGTAAAACTCAATCACAGCCCTGAAGTAACCATCTCAAAAGCACTCAGACTTGTAGAATTTACTGCAGTTCAAAGGGCTAAGGTAAATTGGCATTAGTATTTCACCTCATGAAATTGAAAAATGGTATAACTGATTGCTTCTTCATCTCTCTTAAACTTGTTCAGGAAGAGACTATGCAATTACTATTTCTGTATAGACTGTATATGTAATGTCACAGTGAAAGCCGGGGTGGAAATGGGGGGTATACCGGTACCGTATGTGTATTCCAGAAGGGTATCATTTCCAGCCTTGGGTTAAACATTCATCTTTTCCTGAAAATATGCCTTTGAATTTGATAAAACTGATAAGTTTATAGGATTTAAGACTCACAGTAATTGTAGTAAGAAGTTCAGTCTGTTTCCAATTTCGGGTTTCTTTTTAACAGTGCAGACGATAGCGTACTTGTACGTACACGTATAAGTACGTACATACGTCACCAAATTATAAAGAAATAAAAAGAATTTACAAAATCCTCTCTGGATTCAGTTTTGAGATGAGAAAAGATACAAATTTCAAGATCTATGCCAACAACATTATAAACAAATTCTATGTGTCAAAATTGTGATTTCATGTGTCAAAATTGAATTTTTTTGATAAAAATGTCAATGATGACGTCATATCTATTTTCTTAATTAATTAATATCTTTTATTTGGAAAAAGATATCAAAAATCCGCTCATACATTTTGTTGATAGCCTTAAAACTCTATATGGTGAAGATTGCAGCTTCATAACTGTAAAAATAAACTGTCCCGGGTGAACTGTTAAAACCTAATGTATTTCTTTAAAAAGTTGCATTGAATTGTGGGAAATTAATGCGCATGTACCTACTTTACGTATACGTACTAGTACACTTTCTTCTGGACTGTTTAATTTTGAAAAGTCATTTTCAAAAACCCAAGTAATTCATCTACTTGAATTAGCTGGAATAACTTGAAAAGCATTCCTAGCACTGCAGGTGTCAATGGCAATTCATTCTTTGAAAAAAAAAAAAGCATCATTAGGACCCAGTTTTTGACGTGGGCTTAGCTGGATCATTTGCACGGGTCCCAATTACCGGCCATTTGAGTCACTTTTGGGTACAAAATGAAAATTTATGATAAAAGTAATGGTAGTAAGGTTAGCAGGCTAATCCCTGCCACCAATTAAAATGGCTTTGCTTGGATTTACATCTTCATTACAGACTTAAGACGGATGTCTGCTTGTGTGAAGAAATTCTTCTGCAGGATTTGTGGTGACGCATTAATCATGCATATCTGGAAACAAACCGATTGACGCATGCCACAAATCAACAAAAGAGAAAGTTTGAAGACAATAGCTGCTTTTGGACATTATTTTAAATTGTTTCTTTAAGTACTGCCATGTTAGGTCAATTTACAGCACTCCAAATTGGTTAATTGCTTCCATGTGCATTCATATTTTGTACAATTCTCTCTTCATTCAATACCACCACCAACCAAAACTTGAAGCCCTAAATTTGACCTAAAACTATAATATACTTTGATTACCACCAAATAGGTGGAACTTATAACAGTGCAAACAGATATGGAATAATGTAGGTGCAAAACAATGCAAGAGACACAGTGTGTATATGCGTGGTGTGCGCTATTCTGTGCAAACGCTTGGGTACATTTGGTTTACTTTTACGTGCGGAACGATAACCGAATAATTCCTGCCTATTTGGTGGTAATCAAAGTATAAGTGGAAATTGGGACAAAACACAAATTCTAAACTGTAACCCTAATCCTAACCTAAGTTAGTGAACAAAGGGAAATGTGGGATTTGTCCGACATGCCAAACTTCCCTAACGGCCCTGATTTTATTTACATGTACATTCCTAGACACATTTAACAATCTCGCTGATTCAGGGAGAACTACCTCCCTGAATTAGAACTAATCAGGGAGGTTTTGTATCTGTGTGAAAATTCCCTTAATGCTGAATGTAAGTGTGGACATCTCTATCTGGATTAGTCAAAGCGGTAATTTACCCCCAATTTACAGAATTACCATTAATCCATGCTTCCTGATCGTATTATTGTGAGCTAAGCCTACGGCAGCTTTTAAGGGGAGAAAAGAAATTGCACCCGTCTGAGTAAATTTTCTCAACCAATTTGTTGCGGTTAATGATGCTAAGCTAATCTACCATGAATGGACAAATTGTGGAATTTAATTTGGCTGTTCAGTGAAAGTGCTGTAATTTTTGGGTCAGATTTCGCTATTTTGCTATTGAAATGGTCAATGGATTAATTGTTGGTTTGGCCATACAGAAAGAAGAAATTGTTTCATGTAGAACCAGTTGTGCAATACTGTATGATGTTAGTCACAGAGTTCAGTGCTCACTCGGTATCCTTGGTGCTTACTCGGAGCTAGTGTTTTAAAAATGTTCAGTGGAAGGGGTCTAGATGAGCGAGGGTGGTTTCGAATCAATCATCCCATAATACATTGCAATGTGCCCATACAGTACTTACTAACACATGTCAGTCGTAGAGATAAAAAGTGTTCCAAAAGTTCAAGAACCCCACAAGACATTTCATGATCTGCAACAAAAATTCCTAAGTACTAATGCTTTGAAGGCCTACAATGAAGCAAGAAGTTGGAGTTTTAGTGTTAAGAATAGGATTCTCGTGGGATCACATGACCCTATTGAGGGAAATTTCCCAAAACTGTGCATTGTGGGATTGACTCAACACACCCTCAGAGATTAACTATATGATATTCTCCATTTCCATGATGTTGTCCTTAACATTTTAAGAGGAGATCGACGGCATTTTTTTCGAACTGTCCGGTAGTCTCCGTACCAGGGCACGTCACTGGGGAAGAGGGGGGGGAACGTAAAAACTGAAATTGAGGTCCGTCTTCGATTATTTCCAATTTACCTTACCCCCATTTTACAGATTTATTGATAACCCATGCTTTATTCCTGATAATTGTGAGCTAAGCAGATGGCACTTTTAAGCAAAAATCTTTTTCTTGATGATTTCTATGAAAATATAATAAAATAGAAGGTGCTTAAAGCCTCATCTAGTACTCTCTCTCTTGGATTTGCTTGATAGTTGTTTAATAATCAAATCACAGAGCTATGTAGAAGTTTTCATTAAAAAACTGCTGTATGTAACGTGGATCTAATATGCACTTTTCCCATCCCTAGTTTTTTTGTCACCAGGTTGTGTCACTAAGCTTCTTCAGATCTTGCTCCCAAAGTCACACATATAGTCCCTTGCTAATAACCAAACTCAGACACAGAGTTCCACCTTTTCAATTCCTCATAGGTCACCAAATAGTGAGTTCACTTTTGGTGAGATGATAAGAGTTTCTTTCACCACCACCGTGAGTTAAGTTTTGACTTTGATATATGTAGCTTGTTTTCTCACACAAGTTTTGGCTCATGTAGTCTTCTAAGGCCTAAAACAAATTGTTGTGTTGACCGACCCTTGTCAGGGCCAGTGGCGTAACAGGCAGGGCCGGGAAAAACCTTTGGCCGGGAAAAATTTGCAAAAATCATGCTAAATCACCGTTTTTTAGCCCTCTGACCGTGAAAAATTGGCCTTTTGACCCCCCTAAGAGTGACACTTTCCCAAGTGGAAATTTGTCCCCTAGAGCAGGTAGGAGGGGCCCGAACGCCACTGTCAGGGGCGGATCCAGATTTGAAAAACATCAAAATTACTGGGGGCGGAAGGCGGTAGCGTGTCCAGAAATGGGCTATTTTGCAAGATTTTGCAGAATTACCGGGAGGTGCAAGCCCCCTCCCTGGATCTGCGCCTGCTTGTCAGAAAAGGGAGGAAAAACGGGTCAGGAAAGCACCCATTTTTTTTAGATTAGGTGTTTTTTTTAGAAAAAGTGAAAAATGGACCCAAATTTGACACTTTGAGGTGCTTTAAAAATAATAAAAAAAAAACCAAAATTCTAACAGACCAACCCACCCTTTAAGTTTTTCCCACTAAAGGGAAACACAATTGTTATATTATTTTGGCCTAAACATACTACCTATTTTGGTCTCACCTGAATACAGTCGGTAAGAGAATATGAAATCACTTCATGTAAGTTATGTGGTGTATCTGGTCATTTTGATTTAAAGTTTTGTAAAACAGCCGTCTTATTAACAGTGCCTCCTCCAATTTCAACCAAACATGGTTATAATAATTTGTACATAGGGACTAGGTTTAGCCACAAGGATATTGAAGTCAAAAGAGGAAGTTGTAGGCAAGGCAGACTTATAAAGGAAATCAAACTTGTAGTTTCACCTGCAAATTAATGACCTTTGACCTCTGGGCCTTCTGGTCAAGAGTAGTCACCCCCACCTACAAATTATTGTTACCAAGTTTGCAATTGCAATTGAAGTGAGAGTTATGTGACAGCCATAAGTGAAACTTAAAACTGAAATGAATTGACACAGGACATACAGAAATAGTGGTTTAAAGTCTCTTCTTAAACACATTCATGTAAGACAAAATGTAAAATTTTGAGAAGCCTTGAATTAAATTTTCTTCTGAAGTTCTGAGGTTTAAATATCAACTCTGATTTGTAATACTCACATTTAGCTACCTCCCACCCAATAGGATCATGCTACAGCTTCCAGTTCACAAGTTTAAGCTTTTCTACTTTTCTCTGCTTGCTTTCTTCACAAAAGCTGTGTGTTTTGATTAGTGATCTCTTGGCTATAACCCAAAGTACCACACTCCTGGCTGGCTGGCTGGCTGGCTGGCTGGCTGGCGGGTAGATCGGCTCACTGTCTAGGGGAGATAACCTGAGCCAGACTCCCAGCAACCGGTATTGTTCATGGAAATCAGATCTGTAATGTTATTTTTGTGCTGCCACTGTGAGGCAAAATGTGAAAAGTCTGTTATAATGTTAGACCGTGTAGCACACTTTGACGCGACGATATAACACAGAATAGGTTCTCGATCTGCAAATGGAAATGTCATGATTTGTTGAAAGTTAGGTGTTTGAGTGCGAGCAATTTCAGTGATCTTTGTTCTTGTTAAAGGTATGAACAGTCCTTAAATTTTTAATTTTTTTTCAAGAAAACGAAGTAAAATCTTAAAAATTAATTTTTTTCCAGAGAAATTGTCTACCGCCATAACATTTTTCTTAAAAAAACTTCAATTTTAAGATTTTTTTAATTGTTTTATTGGAAAAATAAACTTTTTAGATTTTATTTTGTTTTAGATTTTAATTAAAGGGATAAGCAGGAGAATAAAAAAATTGAAATGCATATTTTTAGCTTATAAATCAAAGATAGGTATGTACCAAAAATACCAAATAGTGAAAAATGAAGTATTTGAGGAAATTTGTCATACCATCTCCCACAAATACACATACAGTGATGGTGTCTTAAAATCTACACTAAACAGCTGATTGTGGTTAGGGTTGTTGTCGAGTAGGATTTTTATTGTCGACAATCGTCAAATTTCAAGATCCGACGTCGACAAGGTGTCGCCAAAAAGTCTAAACGATTTTACGTCACTAGGAGTTCGCCATGTTCATGTTTGGCATTGTACACGACGCGAGTCACGCAACGTGTACTACTGTAAGCGCATGGGCCTATTGTAGTGAGTGAATGGAACAAAATTCAGCACCCTGAACATCGCATGACCGCCAGCAAAATAAGCTTTTATTCCAACCATATTGTCTTAAAATTATATGACATGAGTTAACGGTGCAAATCTTTACATTTTAACGTACAAAATATGTAAGATTTTGAGCTGAAAAATAAGTACCGCGGCTGTACCCTGTAACTTACGTTGTTGATATTCCACTCTTTTTCTTCCGTCGCATTTTGACATTATTCAGACTTCCGATTATTGCCGAAAGTCGGCTCGGCTCACGAGTCAGTCGGGAGTCACGTGCGATTTACGTCATAAGTAAAAGGGATTTCCAAAGGGGTAGCGATATTTCGCGATTGCTCGGCCATGTTCGAGTGAGTTCGGCTACGTCATACGGGATTTCCCCGTCCTTAGCACACATGCGCAGTGGTAACTGGGATTTGTTTTGCAAAAAAAGATGGCGACGCCGACGCACGACTTAAAAGATAGCTGAAAAAATATAGAAAATTGGTGAGGAAATTGCTAAATATCGGCGATGTTTAAGCTTATATAAGGTAATTTTATAACTAGATTTTTATCGACAATCAGTCCATGCTTGTCGACAGCAAGAATAAATGCATGTCGTGACAATATTGGCGACAAAGCCTTGTCGACAACAACCCTAATTGTGGTTTACACCAATACATAATAAACAAAGATCGATAATGTTTTTGTGTGTGAGGTCAAACTCTGCAGGTCATGGTGCACAGTATTATGCTTACAAAATCTAGGATATTCACAGGGAAAGGCCTTTTGGTAGAATTTTGATATATAGTAAAAGCCAAATGATCGGGCAAATGATGGCACCCAAGAAATTCTGAAGTACTTTAACATTTTTGCTAAAAGTGAATAACCAAGACATTAGAAAAGAGGCTTTTGCTCCCCAATTTTGCCCCTGCGCATGATTAAACCCCTCTTTTAGTGCAGTTTGGAAGGTCAAATTTATCATGCTGTGTAAAGCCATGTTCACATGGTCACAAAACACCAAGGGTTTGAAACTCCAGAGGTGAAAATTGAATCCAATTATTTTACTTCACTCCAAATTGTGTCCACACGATGACCAAAACTCTGAAATCATCCCCCGACCATTCTCCTCCGCTTTTAATATCGGAGTGTAGACTGGAAGCCATGGACTTTCCCCGTGATATTCAAACACAGGAATTTCGACCTTGCGAGGTCACCTCCGCTCACTATCCCCCAAAGCTGTTCACACGGCACGACACTCCAAAACACTATAAATAAAAAATTATAGACCTTTGATAAAACTCTGGAGTGTAAAACCCCGAATGCGTCCACACGGTCAAAACCCTGATCGACACTCCAGAGCTTTTAAAACTCCGGAGTTTCAGCCTCCGTGTTTAGTCTAGTGCACATTGGATGTTAAGCCATGCATTATGGTTCCATTGTATCAGTCAACAGGTAGCAGTTATGATTTGTACAGTGATTATTATCATAGGTGGCAAATGTTCCTTGACATATCTGTGTCAATTGGCATAGTTTGGACACACCCATTTGAACTCTCATTGCAGGCTACCCTTGGTTGGAATTTGGGTCTGTTTGTTGAAAAGGTCTTGTAAACAGTGAAGATACACAATATTAATGGGTGGATGATCTGACAAATTCTGTGAAAGAAAAATGTACACTGCTAATAATGTGATTTTTAAAAGATATTGGTTTTCATATTAAAAAGAGCATTGTGTGAGTCATATAGAAGTTGTTTGGTAATTTCAAAAGGAAGTAAGTTTTGAAATCATAAAATGCACCTTTTTAAAAACAAATACAGTGCAGTTGATGGAGATAATACTTTACTAGGCAGTGGCGTAACCAGGGGGGGGCAGGGGGGCAGCTGCCCCCTGTGGGGAATCTTGCCCCCCTCTTTCCCCCCGAAAAATTAGTGATTTACATAGGCCCCATACACTATACGAACCAATTTTAATATATGTTTGCCCCCCCTGAAAATCTATGTTCCCCCTTTGCCCCCCCTGAAAAAAAGCTGGTTACGCCACTGTTACTAGGGCCCCTGATATCATGTAGGTAATAAATGCTCAGGCAGGTGAATCCATCAGGGCTGGACAAAATGCAAAATTTCCCAGGAATACAATCCAAATTTCCCTCCAAGATTGCAAAATTTCCCTCCAAGATTTCAAAATTTCCATTATGTATTTCTTTATTTAAAGGTCAAAAATTTCCCTCCCAAATTCCCCACTTTTTCCAGGCATGCAGGTGATTTCAAAGGTACAAAGCTACCAAATTTGCCCTATTTTCACATACTGTGTGCCCCTACCCCAAAAAGTGGGTCATGAAATATCAGAGTTGATAACTTTTTAAAATAATTTGCTTAGAAAGCAACATTGGAATCAACTAAAATTTGGGAATACGAATAGGATATCTAGTGAACCAATAAACAAACAGAAGGATACAATTTTCTTGGTAGGTTGATGGTGGGTGACTTTGATTTCTTCAGAGACACATCCTTATATACCCAAACCAAACATGGGTACACCCCTCTGGCCCCTTTACCTAACCTTGTATTGTCATTAGTTTTTTGTGATCATTGTTACTATATGCGTCTGTATGTTTTTGTTAGGCCATCTGATCCATGTTTCAATTTTTTTTCCTAAGCCGATCAGGAAAGGGGGAGGAGGAAGTAGAACAAACAGGTGTAAATTGGGTTAGAGTATTTTTGTCTTGTCTGTCACAGGTATTTGTAACTGATCAGCAGTGGCATCTAATACATAACCATTTTTCAGAGTGGCAACTTGCTGAGTTGGGCAAAATTTTTAAACCAATATGTCATGTGTGAATATTTTGATGAACCGCGATGTAATATTCAACTAACAGGAGCATGCCCATTCAGGGATAGAATTTCGGCAAATTCACACAAAGATTTCATAAATTGATTTGTGTGAATCAATGTCGATTCTCATAACTTAAGAACTTAACAGAGTAGGGAATTAGATGATTCCTGCGTCCGTACTGGCATACTGCCAAATTCGTATAAGAATCAAGACTGATTTTTGCAATCGTGCAACAAAATTCTACCGCTTCCATCAATGGCTTCCTCAGAATTCACAAATGTGTTAAATCCAATTTGTGTTCTCAGTTTTTCCATTATCTTATTTGCTTCGTTAACTTTTTTTGCTGTGACCCGCATAGTTGTGTTTTTCACTTATAATTATTTAAAACATACCTGTATTTATTAGCTGTTACTGGTATGCAATACCAATGTAACATGCCTAAAGATCTGGGTCATTGTAATCACTATGAGTTACAATATGCTCATCCACAAGGACACGGTTCAGTGTTGTACTTGTAATACATTGACATGAACTGCCTTGTGTGATCTGGGTATCAATATCATACACAAAAGCAGGGGTGTATTTTCTAATACACTGGCAAATGGAAGGTACTTAACTGTGCCAAGGGAATGAGATGATATTATCTGTCTCATAGTGAATCATTTCAATGGTGTACTAACTATATGGAATTTGGCAGCCAGACATTGGTCAATGGAAGTCCATTGAGCATGGTCAGTACCATATAGGCCATCAACATGTAGGTACTATTTTAACACTGGGCAGATGGGCGAATTGCAGAGGGTAGTTCAAACTCAATCCCACCATGCATTGCATATCCCATTTGTGATTTGACAAATATGTTTTTCCTTTACTCTACTAAAATAGCATTAAAGTCTGGATTTTAGTGTGCTGGGAACTAGTTTATTCAATAGACCCTCTTTTGAAACCTGACTTTTGTTTCTTTCTCAAACCCAAGGCAACCCTGTTCCATCTACTTATTTCAACTGTGTGATAGTCTCCACCCTGACACACAGCAAGTTACTTGGTTTTGGATCAGGAGATGCTCCGGGATCTGATGTGCTCCTGGAGATAACTTAATAGTATATGTTTTTCTTTAGTGTTACGACACTATCAGTGATTTATCCGACAGAAGGGTGGGAAAATATTTGAAATTTGAGGAATAGTTTAAAATTGAGGGATAAGTCTTACTTAGTTACTTTTTCCAACTGAAGACTTAACAGAAAGGAAGAAAACGGCCGTGTTCAAAGATACGAATCTCCTTCAATTACGTGTGTGAAATGTCCGTTCGGACAATTATGACTAAAATGAAAAACCGATTTTGTCTTCTTAGGCTACTTTTGGTCGTATCACTAGGGGGGGGGTTTGCGGGGTATGTTGGAATACCATACAGTCCAGACATGCAAAAAAAAAAATCTGATTTTTGATGATTTTTTTCATTTATCTGATTTTCAAATCACTGATAGTGTCTTTAAGCGTTCTGTGTAACACAACACCCAGCCACATGTTCATTCTGCCATAAAAACCTGTCAGCAAGGTACATATGTAGTAGTACATCCAAAGTTTTTGAATCCGTTTTTGTCCCCGTGAACGAGAGTGGCAATCACCAGCCCCTTTCTGCATCTTCCAGACACAATCTCTTGTCAACCTTGGATTGCATGATTAAGATGAATATCACAAAATAATTTGATCACAGAATTGCCCCTAGTCAATTTAGCTAATTATTCAATGAACCTATTTTTTGGATGAATACATGCGTAAACTTTATTGTTAGGTCATAAGATCATGTCCAAAATTAGTAGACTAGACCCTTTTTCATATCATGAAATGTACCCAAGGGACCTTTTTTGTAGATAAGGACTAGTTCTAGTTGGCAAGTTGGAAAAAGTGGATGAGGTCTCATTTTATGGTGGCCTTATTGGATAGATTATCACCTCCCTCCTCCATTGATTTGCTTGTTGATGACCATAACATAAAAATCATAATCACTGGTCAACCTGAAGTATTCCTTGTCCTGATAAGGTTATTACTGTAATAGAATGCTGTAATGAATTAGTTGTGACAGGTCAAATGAGTCACTTGGACTGGTAGTAAATTGGTCTGAACACCTTAGTTGACATTGTTTGGTCCAGTGAGTAGGGATTGTCCCCTGTGAGGTCATGGATGGGCACTTGTCAAATGGTCAAGTGAGCCCATTGACACCTTTTCAGTGGCAGACTTTCAGTTGTATGATCCTACTCTTGCAAGTCTGTCATGATTGAAAACATGTCAGCCAATATTTTGTTCACCTGAATACCCTTTTTGATGACTATAATTGCTCAATTTAAAATTTGGCATCTTTTTGAAACAGTCAAAATTATGCACTTTCAGCATGGAAAATGCATTTTGATAGTCCAAAAAAAGCCCAACCATAGGTCATTGGTTTTTGAGTTGGCTTCCCTAATGACCACATCTCAATAGCCAGAATCTGGCAGGGCTGAAAAGGTTAAAGGTGCATTCCATAATCCTAGCACTGGGTGGGGGTCTCAAGTTTGGTTTGGGTAGGGACGTGCCTCGACTGCCTCCTGAGAATGTGGAAGTAGGACGCGTATCTATGTCAATTTTTGTCAAAAAAAGGACCCATAGCTATACCAGAGATCATCAGTGCAGATTTTGGGCAAATATTAACACACATTAGCCATTTTTTTCTTCAAGTCACTACAGGTATACCAAAATTGGCATGAAATTAAGGGTCATTCATATACCAAAAGGCTCAAAATGAGACTCATATTTGTGGCACATTCCTGTATGGTCATATGTGTCGAGTAGCACATTCATTTTGTTTGTGTTTCACTCCCTAGATATCCTCGAGTAAAGGTTATTTCCAAAATTTCAGTTGATTCTGACAGTGCATTTTGGTGTTATGACCAAGCTTTTGAAAGTCTGATTTATTCTGACAAAACCAAAATACAAACGAACTATGAATGGAGGACACCGATTGACAACTTATTTGAATAAGTTTTTCCACTAATATTCTGTGTGAATATAAGAGATTCATGTGTGGGCAAGTATGATTTTTCTTGAAAATCTAGTTTATACAGTTCTCTATGGAGAATGTGCATATAGCCTGGCGCTATAGCATGCAAATCACGACCTTTGTAGGCCTATATGGCAAGATTACCGCAATGGACTTGTATGATTTTTACATTGGTAATAGCTCTTGCAAGAGACAATGGGGTCAAACAGCTATGATGAGTCAATGGTTGTATCATGCTGCCCATTGTAATTTCTGTCTCTTTATCACTGTCCCTGGACCTATGGGAGTTAGGAACAAGACCCTTGGGGAAAAATCGATAGCTGCTTTTGCATACTTACATTGGATGTAATCTGCATTTTGTCATATGTTCCTTTGGTTATTTTTTTACCTTTTCTCGGTAAGGCCTAAAAAAAAAATTGTTTGATTGGCGCGTAACATAGAAAAAAAAATGGGGAGGTTATAGGTCGGATTATTTTTTTTTTTTTTTTTTTGGTTTCACATACCAGGAACCACAAAATATATGACACACATACAAAAACAAATGGCCACATCTTCATTTTTCTGTAACACATCTTTTTATTTGCATTTTGGAGGCTCATATCGCGGTGGTGGAGGCTCATATCGCGATATTAAATGAAATATTTGTTTTACGTGTTTTTAAAACTTTTTTTGACACACAATAAAAATCAAAATATTTAGGGTCGGCGGAAAAATATAGGGTCGGTCGGGGTTACGCCAATCAAAACAATTTTTTTAGGCATAATCCTGGACCCTTTCCATGACGATTTTGGTGTAAGGCCGGGTCTCCTCGATCGATGTATAGCGTAGCGAACCTACAAATCTTCCAAATGCCAGGGTAAATTCGAATTTTTTATAGAATTTCTAATTTCTTCTAGAGCAAATTGAATATGCATTCGGTATACAAAACATACGCCTATGGTTCGGATGATTATTAAAACCGCATTGTCTTGGTTTTGTGATAAGTCGAGTAAGTTGGGGGACACTGCTGTGGATCACAAACTGCCTATTTAACTTGTTTGATAAATGTTATCTCTCAGGTTAACAAAAGTAGACATGTTGTTTTCTGTTAATCCTTTCAACTTGAAAGTAGTTGTTATGTTTGGTCTAGAAATTTCACCAAAACAATACTTCAGAATTGTCCTCAAATAGAACTGGATGAGATATGTGTTATTTATGTCTGAATATTGTTCATGCTACATTGAAAAACATTTTTTGAAGCTGGTTTGCATTACAATCCAACATGTAGCTCAGAAGGGGTGCTGATGATAACAGCTTGCTCTCCATATTGGTGTTGTTTTTCCCAAATGGACAGGTTCCTTTTTGGAAAATTGACAAAATTGGCATATTGGAACGGACGAAAGAATACGATCTTTAACATTCTGACACCAATGTGAAAAAAATGGTAACAAATCAAACTTGTCGTCATGCACACAACACACACAATCCCATGTTTTGATAGTTGAGTGAAGCAATTCGTAAGTACAAAATGCTGGCCTGGAATATTTATTTGCTGCAAAGTGTGATGTCATCAAGATTTCAGTGTCAGAATTTGTGAAGAAATTAGAACATGGGAATTCCGTATGTAGAACAAGGTTGTTACTTAAAGGTCATGGCCTGATCGCTTATAGCTGCCTCCCCAGATCCCCAGATTTAACCGGAAGGGGTGTCAACATTTTGGTATCAGAAGAAAGCTACTTTTTTCTAATTTACCCTGTGAAATCTAGGGCCAAAGGGGTGTTTGGTTTTGAAGTATGGAGTGAAAAATGTGCCCCCATTTTGGTCCGACTAATATTAAGTTTGCACAGTACTCTATGGGCTTACCAAAATCCCGTTTTTATCTCGCATCAAAACGGACTGAAGTATCGGCGCGAAACTTGACAGATGGGGTTTTTGGATGCAGGCCAATCTAGCAAAATGAAAACTTAAATCCTAAATAGGGCAATCCCCCTTAAAGGTTTAAAAGTAGTTGCAATTCAAGATATAGTAATTGAAGTTTCACCTGGAGTCAATCACAAGTTGGATGATAAACACCACAGAATGATATACAGAGGTAGACCAAGAAGGGAGTATATCTATTATCCAATTTTCATTGTGCAAACTAATTCTGAAGAGCTGATGACTGTAGACCCACCATTCTGGGATCGAAAGATCCCATCACTTGTGTTTTTAAAGGGATGACCTGATTTTAGTCTATGATTCCTATCTAGATAGAATGGGGAGCTTACCCCAAAACCCCTATAATCAGTAAAGTTCACGCTGATAGTCACCCGTTATGAATGCGAGTAAAAATGTGAGTTGGTAATCCCTGACTAGAGTACTGGTAAAATTAATATTGGTCGACCAAAAATGGGGCCAGTTTCGCTCATAACATCCAAACCAAACATCATTAGCCCTAAAGTAAAGATGTCACAGGTAAAGAGAAAATAGTAGCTTCTCCTGATACCAACATTTTGACAATTCCGTTAAAGCTGGGTGGGGTTTTATTTTTTTTTTGTTTCCCCCCCTGGGAGACGAGGTATTAGTGATTGGACCAAGGACCTTTAGGTGTATTTCATTATCCTACAGTTTTGACAGAAGAATCGTGCAGCACATTAGATACCTGTCATATAACAGCGTACAGAATAAGGACACAGCGCGTACATACTGCCATCTCTTGAGAGCTGCGTAAATACACCCATGCATTACCGCATGCTATGTGCGTACCAAGTGTTTCACACTGACACGATTTATTTGCAGGAACTGTAGTACTTTTGGGTTTATTGTCAATAGATATCCTGGAGAAAGAGTATTCAAAATTTCAATTGATTCTGATGGTGTGTTTTAGATATTTTGAGCAAATGTTGTAACATGCCCAGAGCTGGGTCACTGCGTGTGTCGTAAAATTGTAATTTTGTATCTTCTGAAATTACATTTCAGAAGAACAAAAATACAAAAATTACAAATTTCTTTAAAAAAAACGAAAAAACTAAAAAATTTAAAATTTCAGATGAAATAAAAAATTTCATTTTTTCTATACAAGATAATTGGAGGATGATGAGTCTATGGATTTACTTGCAAGACAACATTTCCCCCTTGTATAGAATTGATTAAAATTTCATAATTTTTCTGACCCAAGTCACTGAAAATTTACTCAAATTGATTGGTATGTACCTATTTTTCTCTTCCAAACATGGAGATCATAGCACGGTTTTCAATGTGTACATAGATTAAGAGTATATTATCAATCCTTTTTTGAGGGAAAATCCTGAAGGCAGGTAAATGGGGCCATTGAAGCAACTGCCATTTTTTGCGATGAGTGATTCCATTTCTGTGCCATATCGTTTATGGGGCTAAATTAACCCAGTTCTTCTATACTTCTGTTCACACTAAATTGGCAAGACTTTGAAATGATATAGAATGGTATGGAAGCAACGCCAATACAATCAGCAGATGAATGTGCCGATGTATGTGTGGTGCACAACTTGTGGCAAGAGGCCTGCGTGTAAAACCGAATTACTATACACTAAACACTTCCCTTTCTACCGTGCCGGGAGGAAGAGAAGGGGTAAAGTGAGAGTAGGTAAAGAAAGTCCATGACAGGTACGACAAGCCACGGAGGTGTCGCTCATGCAAGATAACAACAGCGATTTGTAGGGTTGTGTGTTTGTAAATGAATCTATTACATCTTTTTTCTTTTTTTGGGCGGGGGGCCAGAATCTGGGCAAGAATTGAACACAAAGATGGGGGTACATGAGGACCTTTAATTTAGTTTTTTAAAAAATTTGTTAAAGGGGGTTGTTTTCATTTTGATTTAATGACTTTGATGACTTGCCATTTCTTGCTTCATGCCTAGAAAAGTATGGAATTCAGAAAGTTCTTTGTATCAGAAAAAATTCTGGTTTATACACAAACCACAAAAAATTATGGAAAATTGGGTTTTTAGATATAAAAATAAGTTAGTTTCAAGAAAGCCAGCAACTTTTGGTTTTTTGAGGAATATATCATTTCATTTTTTGCAAAAATCAGGCAACTCTTACCTGACACTTCTTTAGTTAGAGCACCTCTGTTGACAAGAGGAACATTGCATTAATTCGTAACAAAAAAGACGAATGCAAATATAATTAACAAGGACTAACCCATAGAGAGCAGGATACAGTAGTCAGGTGAAGGAAATGTATTCCAAGGTACAAACATGCGATAAGAGTTGATGTGTCTCAAGATGTTCACTTCAATTGAGCACAGCGGGTGTTTTGAATCAATCCCACAATGCACCAGTTTAGGGAAATTCACCTCACAGGGTCATGTGATCCCATAAAAGTCTATTCTTTAACAACATAAAAATCCTGACTTTAACACTCATTTTAGCTCACAAGCTTGGTCCTTCTGGGACAATTTAGCATGATTAGGACGAATATCTTGTGGTTCTTAAAACCTTTTAGAACACTTTTTGTCAAATAAGTACTGTAATGTTTTGAGGACAGTACAGATAATAATGATCATCATGATCATGGGATTGATTCAAAACCCCTCTGAATTGAGCATATCCTGCCATCCGATCTGGAACAAATCTAATTGGCCATCCTTTTTGCTGTCTTCTATGTTTACATTGTACTTGTGAGATAATTGATTGTCAGGTATCTGGATGTAATTAGTAATGTGTCTGATTGTAATTGTGTGTTTTTATGTATTGGAGGGTTTATTGTTTTTTATTTTAATGGTTGGTTATGCACGTGCGACACGATTTCTTGATTCCAGGATTTTTGGTTTGAATTTATATATGCAAGTCCATGCCACATACCAGGTATTTAAATAACACCAATGATAGTTGTGAACTTGTAATTTTATTCACATTTACAATTTACACTGATCAAACTCCAAACTATGTGCATACTACATGTATGTCTGAGTGGAGCAATTTATATGGGGACAAAACTGCATTTAAAACTTCTAGGCTGTGCAACCAGTGTAAATAGGTCTATTATGAAGGACAAATGCATGAGATAGTATACACATGGGGTTATCCACAGGGCTTGAAATAAGGATTTCAGATCCGGGAGCAATTGTTGGTGTTTTTAACATTTTATTGCCTCTGGTAAATTACAGAGGTTTGTTTCAGAACCAGGGGCATTTTGCCATTTAGCAGGGGTAAATTTCACCCATCCCCTGCTTATTTTGAGCATTGGTTGTGCATTGGTTTGGCCAATGAACTCCCTATGGAGGGGTATAGGGATGGAGGAAATAAGTGCCCTAAATGAAAGTTGAAATTGAAAAAAAAAATAAAAATGATTGGTCTCCTCCTCCTTTCCATCAGAAGATTCAAATGCTTAGTGCTCTTTTTAGAACAGAAAAATGGTAGCATTCAGTATATTTTGTTGTTGCATGATCGTGAAAAGTCCTGTGACTCTCATAATTGTTGAGCACTTTATAGCACTGTAAGGTATGGGTATAGTGCAATGCATCATGGGGTCATGTTAAACCACGTTCATGTATTCAAGGTATGTTTGGCCTTTGAGCAACGCTTAAAGGTGCGTGTTCCGATCGTCTTTGGGACCCCCTGATTTACCCGGAAGTAGTATCGATTTTGATATCAGATGAAAGGCCATATTTTTCTCATTGTCGTACTGAAATTTGAGCCTTTTAAATCCTTTTCATTCCCAAGATATAAACAAAAAAACGCCGTTTTAGTGGTTAACCATCAATATTAGCACAGTATTGAATAGGGCTTTGCAACATGCATTATTGCGTCTACCATCAAAAACGCAAGTTTGTTTCTCATGGTACTTGATGGGGTGTATATGCAAGTGCCAGGCTCTCATATAGAGAACATAATACACATAAATCGGAACAAGCACCTTTAAAGGCTGACTCAGAGATTTCCTGAGGATGCAACCCAACAAATCATGTTTCTTTACACAAAGCTTGTCCACTATGTGAAATAGTGAACTCAAATCAATGTCCTTCAAATGGCAAACCACAAATTTGTGATAAAATTTGGGATTCACATTTTTGTCATTGTGCAGTATCGGAGGATATGGTACATGTGTTATACTGCACATAGATTAAGTTTATGACATCAAACTGAAAAAATCAAATTCATTGCAGACTTTGGACAATCCAATTCATCTCAGACTTTGGAATTGAGTGAAAAAAGTGACTGTCTTTTAGACCAGTTATTACACAAATACAACCAAAAATTATATTTTCAATCTCTGGGTCTGCCCTTAACACCAGAGGTCTACCACCTTTCTTACAGTATCTCTGATTGGCTCATTACATGATATAACAAGATATAACAAGGTCCATATGCACATAAAGTTAGACCAGGTTTAAAGTTAGACCTGGTTTAAGTCCAAATTAGCTTTGCCTCAAATTGATAGTTATTCACAATTCTTCATATTAAGTAACTAGCAAATTAGAAAGATTTAAATGCAAATTTCAAAATAAATACAAAATACCTCATGTCAGTGTAAAGGAAAATGTCTTTTCTGGTGGGACAAAATTAAACATAGACTGGGTTTAAAGTTAGACCTGGTCTAACTCTTTTGTGCATACGGACCTTAGTAACCAATTAAAATAGACCTTCTTTTACTGTACAAACCAATTGGCTTAACACATCATATATTTCAATGTATAACCAATGAAATCGGCCGGTAGACCTCAGGGGGTTATGAATTGCCAGCAGGAGGAGTTAGAATCTTGAGATGGGATCGACCACCTTACAAGTGCGCCTGCAAGAACGCGCTGACCTATTGCCATATCACAGGCGGCTTGTTCAACACCCAAAATTAACTCATAAAAAAAAAAAAAAAAAAAAAAAAAAAAAAAAAAAAAAAAAAAAAAAAAAAAAAAAAAAAAAAAAAAAAAAAATTTTCATTGTGGGCCAAGTATGATTTTTCTTGAAAATCTAGTTTTATACAGTTCTCTATGGAGGATGTCATATAGCCTGGCGCGATCGCATGGAAATAACGACCTTTTAGGCCTATATGGCAAAGATTTCCGCAATGGACTTGTATGATTTTTACATGGTATAGCTCCTTGCAAGAGACAATTTAAATTGGGGTCAAAACGCTGTGATGGAAGAGTCAAGGTTTGTATCAGCTGCCCATGTAATTTCTGTCTCTCTATCAAGGTCCCGGACCTATGGGAGTTATGAACAATACCCTTGGGAAAATCGATAGATGCTTTCATAATTACAGAAAATCTGCATATTTTCATTAATTGTTTTGTTATTTTTTTACCTCTTCTCGGTAATCCCTGGACCTTCAATGACGATTTTGGTGTAGGAGGGTCTCCTCTATCGAGGTATATGAGTAGCGAACCACAAATCTTACAAATGCAGGGTAAAATTAGAATTTTTAAGGCAATTTCTAATTTCTTCTAGAGCAGATTGAAGATGCATTAGGTATACAAAAATACGCCTATGGTTCGGATGATATTAAAAACCAGCATGGTCTGTTTGTAGATAAGTCGTAAGTGGGGACACTGCTGTGGATCACAAAAATGCCTCTTTCAACTTGTTTGATAAATTTGCTTAATCTCTCAGTTAACAAAAGTAGACATGTTGTTTTCTGTTAATCCATTTCAACTTGAAGTAGTGTTACTGTTTTGTCTAGACTTCACCAAAAAATACTTCAGAATTGTCCTCAAATATTAAAAGGGGATGGCCGATAAGGATATGAAGTTTTAATCTATAGATTGTCCTTTACTCCAAAAACCCCAGTCTGTAAAGTTCCGCGCCGATATTCAATCCGTTTGATGGGAGAGCTAAAACGTGATTTGTAAGCCCCATGAGTACTGTGTATAAATTAATATGGTCAGGACCAAAATGGAGAACATTTTGATCATAACGTCCAAACTAACAACATCCTTTGGCTCTAGATTTCACGGGTAAATGAGAAAAATAGGAGCTTTCTTCTGATACAAAATGTTGACCACTTACGTTGCAAATCTGGGCTTTGGGGACGAGGCTAATTAGCGATCGGACATGACCTTTAAACTGGATGAGATATGTTATTGTTATTGTCTGAATATTGTTTCATGCTACATTAAAATTTTTTGAGTGGTTGCATTACAATCCAACATGTAGTCAGAAGTGGGTTATTGATGATAACAGATTGCTCTCCATAGTGGTGTTGTGTTTCCCAAATGGAAGGGCATTTGGAACATTGACAAAATTGCATATTGGAACGTGACGAAATCGTCTTAACATTCTGCCACAATGTGAAAACATGGTCACATAATCAACCTTGTCTCAGGCACACACCACAACACATCCCATGTTTGATAGTTGAGTGAAGCAATTCGTAAACTTGTACAAAAAATACTGCCTGAAGTATTGCCAAAGTGTGATGTAATCAAGTTTTCAGTATAAAGAATTTGTGAAGAATAGAAACATTGGGGAATTCGGATGTAGAACAGGTTTACTTAAAGGTCATGGGCCCGATCGCTAATAGCCTCGTCCAGAATCCCCTGATTTTAACGAAGTGGTCAAATTTTGGTATCAGCAGAAAAGCTACTATTTTCTCAGTTACCACTGTGAAATCTTAGGGCCAAAGGGTGTTGGTTTTTGAAGTTACAGTGAAACTGTGCCCCATTTTGGTCGACAATATTAATTGGCACAGTACTCTATGGGGCTACCAAAATCACGTTTTTACGCTCGCAACAAAATGGACTGAATATCGGCAGCGAAACTTTACAGATGGGGTTTTGGAGTGAAGGCCAATCTAGCAAAATGAAAACTTCTATCATAAATGCGGCCATCCCCACTAAAGGTAAAAAGTAGTCTGCATATTCAAGATTATCGTAATTGAAGTTTACACCTGGGAGTCAATCACAAGTTTGATAAACACCACAGAATGAATATACAAGAGGTAGACAAGAACATGGAGTAGTCATCGTGTATCCAATTTTCCTTGTGCAACTACTTATAAAGAGCTTGATTTACTGTAGACCCACCCATTTTGTGATCTATAAGATCCAATGACGGGAGGAGTCAACATTTTATGCATATTAAAAGGGGATGACACGATTTAAATCTATGGAATTCCGCATCTAGAAAAGAATGGGATTCACCCCAAAACCCCATCAGTAAAGTTTCACGCTGATATTTCAACCCAGTTATGAAGTGAGAGCTAAAAAATGTGATTGGTAATCCCTGTAGAGTACTGTGTAAAATTAATATTGGTCGACCAAATGGGGAATGTTTTCGCTCACACAGCCCAAACAAACATCTTTCCGCCCGAAGTAAAGCTTCACAGGGTAAATGAGAAACTAAGTAACTAGCTTTCTTCTGATACCAAAAATTTTGACCAATTCCGTTAAAATTCTGGGTCCCTGGGACGAGGCTATTAGGGATTGGACAAGGACCTAAGGTGTATTTCATTATCCTACAGTTCTGCAGAAGAATCGTGCCAGCACATTAGATACCTGCCACGTATACAGCGTTCAGCGTAAGACAACACCGTACAACTTGCATATCATTTACAAAGCTGCGTAAATACACCCATGCATTACCGCATGCTATGTGAGTACCAAAGGTTCAACGATGACTCAAGAGTTATTTGCAGCGCAAATGTAGTACTTTGGGTTTATGTCACTAGAGATCCTGTAGAACGAGTTATTCAAAAGTTTAATTGATTCTGATGGTGTGTTTTAGATATTTTGAGCAAATGTTTGTAACATTGCCCAGAGCTGGGTTCACTGCGGTTTGATAAAATTTGTAATTTGTATCTTCTGAAAATTAATTTCAGAAGATACCAAAATACAAAATTTACAAATTTGTAAAGAGTGGGATTGAATCTGCAGAGGCCAACGGTTCAGATGAAATAACAAATTTCATTTTTTAAAGAATACATTGGAGGGATGAGTTATTGGGATTTAATGCAAGACAACATTTCCCCCTTGTATAGAATTGATTAAATTTCACGAATTTTTCTGACCATTTCACTGAAAATTTTACTCAAATGATTGGATTCTTTGTCCTATTTTCTCTTCCAAAAGCACGGAGATTATAGATGGTTTCAATTTGTCAAATCGCTTAATAGTAAATATCAATTCATTTTTCAGAGAAATCCTGAAGGAGGTGTAAAACGGGGCATTGAAGCAACTTGCCATTTTATGCAGATGAGTGATCCATTCTGTCCATATAGTGTATGGGGCCTAAACTGAACCCAGTTAATCTATACTCTGTTCACCACTAAAATTGGCAAGACTCTTTTGAATTGATATAGAATGAGTATAGGTGAATGGAAGCAAACACCAATCAGCAGAATACTGCGCTGATCTATGTGTGGTGCACAAGTTGCGGCGAGGCCTGCGTGTAAAACAGGATTACCTGAAACCTAACACTTCTCGTTTCTACCGTACCAGGGAGGAAGGGAAGGGATAGAAGTTAAAGGCAACAAGGAGATGTTGATGCATCGAATATTGTGTCTAATATTAATTCATATAGACTAGACAATCAATGATTTTCTTAACTTGTATTGTACTACAGTAATGTCTTAAAAGAGAAAAAGATGTGATTTTGATTTGTTTAGTTTCAAATTAAAACATAGCTGAATTGGTATTGCACCTATACAAAATTAGAAATTTCACAATTTTTGTACAAAAGAACATTAATCTCAGCTAATCATTTCAGATGGGGATATTTTTGATGGAAAGCTTTACATTAGGGCAAAATCAGTACTTCCAATTTTTTAGGGCACCTGTGTGTGAAATCTCTCGTTGAACCTTTAAAGAAGATGGGGACATCTTGGGTGGGATTCAACCCAGGGTCCCCAAAAACCTCAGCCCCTGAACAAGTATGACAAGCCCGATGGTCGTGGACCCGCCAGCGATTTCGTGCTGGTGTGTTCGATACGATAAGATATTACGTCATTGCATCTTTTGAGACTTAGTGCAGTTGATAGCCTGGGCTCAGTGAGTTTTTAGTGAGTTTAAGCCATTGGTTAACATGTGGATAAACAAAAGCATATATTTGTCAGTTAGGAGCAATGAAACAAAAGTAGCTTATTCTCTTAACTTGGCATGCAAATTCAACTCTTAAGGAATATAAGCACGGAAAAAAGTGATGCAGGTAAAATTGCTGAAATTAAGACACAAAGTTGTAGAAAACTCAATCTCTGAAAATTGGCGATCAGAGGTGATGTTTTGCGTCATATGGTGTGAAATTTGCTAAAAAGGGGAAAATCGTAGCTTTATTTACACTTTAGCATCAAAATGTGAAGTCAGCCCAAATTAGCATTTTGCAGTAACTTCTGGTGGGGTGGGGGCAGATTCTGAACACAAAGATGTGGGGTTACATGATGACCTAATTATTATTTTCAGGTCATAGCACACATTCAGGAATTGGAGTAATATCTGTGATTGTACATGTACTTGCATTTCTTGCTTTCAGCCTAGAAAAAAGATATAATAGAAAGTTATTTCTCGGAAACTTCTGGTTTATACACAAACTAAAAAATATGGAAAATTTGGCTATTAGGCTGTGAAAAATAACCGTCAGTGTTTCAAGTAGGCAGCCCACATTGGTTTGTAGGATATGTACCCATTTTCTTTTTTGCATAAAGGGCTGACTGGAGATCTTGAAATATTTTGTGTGGATTAATTAAATAGTCAACAGAACAAAAGATAGTCACTTAAAAAAGCTCATCGAAAGTTTGAGTTGAATTGGTCTTTCAGTGTGATGAAATTAAAAATGTACAGTTAATAGTGCCATAGGATAGGTATAACAAACATTCCAGATTCAGAATTTGATAACAATGTCGTTATGATTTTCTATAGGAAAAAGTTAGAATTTTAACTTGATAATTTCACAAAGTGATTAATGTATGGACAAGATTATGTATATGGCAAAATCACGATTTGTTTGACAATTGAGGGGGTCACTCCTCGGAAGTCTCTGTAGAGCAGTATCATTTTTCAACCAAATTGGAGAAACTTCTGATTTTGACCCCCTGTACAAAGAATTGACAGTTTTTACCATTTTAGCCATTTTACCCTATAACTCCAAAACCATGGGTCATAGATGGTACAAAACTATTACATTTTGGAATCCTTCTGACTAGACGGACAATATGCGCAGATATTTCCAACTGATGGAGCATTTTTAAAAGTTGACCCCGTGTAAAACTTTAAATTGGCCCCTCACTTTGAAAAAGTGACACACAATTTGAGAGTACTACCTACCTTGCGTTGTATATGGGGTTCCATAATAACTACCAAAGGTGTCACACTTTCTGTAGTAGGGGTAAACGATGATGTTTGACCGGGTCCTAGCTCCTCCACACTGACGTCAGCCTTTAATTTGGCCAAAATTCCGCAATCTTTATTTGCATTACAAAAAAATGCCAAGAGGGAAACGTCCCCCTACCATGACACTTATCTTTACTTGGAGCAAAAAAAAAAACCCTCTGTTACAAGTGACATTAGCGTTAAGGTGACCGTAACAAAATTGACCAATGCAAATATACTAAAGGACTACCAATAGAGAGCAGTAATACTTCGTTATGTGAAGGAATGTATTCCAAGGTTACAAATTGCAGATAAATGGTCCGATGTCTCAAGATGGTCACTTAATGAGCACAGAGGGTGGTTTGAGTCAATCACACAATGCACCAGTTTGGTGGAAATTTCAAGTCAACAGGGTCATGTGATCCCAAAAACGTCCGCTAGTCTTAACACATAAAAAACCCTGACTTTAACATCATTTTGCCCACCAAGCATTAGTACTTAGGAATTTTAGCATGATTATGAATGAAATATTGTGGTTCTTAAAACCTTTCAAAACACTTTTGTCCTTAAGTACTGACATGGTGTTCAGTATAGTACAGTCATAGAAAAATTGCTAGCATCATGGGATTGATTCAAAACCCCCTCTGAATTGAGCGATCTGTCTCAGTGGAACAATCTAATTGGTATCCTTTTGCTGTCTTCTATGTTTACATTGTACTTGAGATAATTGATTGTCAGGTATCTGGGAAATGTAATTAGTAATGTGCTGATTGTATTGTGTGTTTTATGTATTGAGGTTTATTGTTTTCTAATTTTAAAATGGTTGGTTCGACACTTGGACACAATTTCTAGGATTCGGGATTTTTAGTTGAATTTATATGACAAGATCTATTGGCAAAATACGAGGTATTCCAATAACACCATTTCAGTTGTGAAACTTCATCTTATTCACATTTACATGTATTTGATCAAACTTTAAACTTGTAAATTTATGTGCATCTTATGACATGGTCTGAGTGAGCACTTTTACAACGCATTCACGAGGAAAAAACCAGATTAAACCTTTCGATTACCACTGCTAGATGTGTAATCAGTGTACATAGGTATATTATGAAGGACAATGTAGGATTATGCCATGAGTGTGGGTGGGAAGAGACAACTTCCAGAGAGGGGGTTTGTAGGGTGGGGGGGGGGTTGGTGCCCCTTAGTTGAAATTTGGAAAAAAATAACTGGTCTCCCTCTCTTTCCATACGAGATGAGATTCAAGTGCTTGGATCACCCAATAGATTGCTCATGGCCTGCACAAAAAACTACAAAATAGAGTATCATAATATTGACAATTGTAACAGTCCCTTCTATTGGATTCTATTACCTCTATTACTGCCCCATATTGAAAAAAGCGCGGGCTCTTTGATTGGTGTTCTGCCCATATTCTGCCATAATGGGTCGGTTACGCTATAAGGCGTGATGCAAAGCGCACATTCTTTCGGCGCGTGTCACTGTCAATATAAGCGACCCGTAACATTAAGCGGAGGAAGCAAAATTCGCGCTCTACAAGACATAAAACAAACTGTTACGTTTTTAGTAAGAAATGGCAGTTTTTCGGGTGGTATTCATTGTACTTCTACGGTAAAGAAAGAAATAAAGGGTGCGATGTTAATGTTTATGTCGAATAATGTGTTCCTCGGCAGTAAACAAATTTTATACTGGGTTGACGGCTTCGCCGCGCCACATTTAATTGGTTTTTACTTGCATCGATACATTTTCTTACATAAACATGAAAATCTTACCCTTTATTTTTAAATAATAGACCATAATTTATATAATGCATGACATTTTAAGGAACACAACCAGTTTACAAAGGTTGTGTTTGTAATTCCATTTTGGCTATTATTGAGATCTTGATTGGACTGTAGGCCTATCACTCAATATTATCAAACAATGTAGGACTCTAAGTTGTTAAAACAAAAACATAACTTCAGTACCCAGTGAATCAATGGTTAGTAAAACTGAGACTTACCTCTTAAGGTCCAATTGGTCAACATACGAGACCTCTGGTTTGAAATGTGTTAGACCATTCAGTATTGTAGATTGTGAAATACGTCAGTAATACAATAAACCTGAGACATTTATTGTGTACCATTTGTTGTACAACTGTGAAGGCATTGGTTATACCGTATTGGGAATTCTAATTATGTTTCTCAGTATTTCAACCTCGAAATATTTCAGTGTCTATTAATTAAGCTGAACAGGTTGAATTCAAGGAGGGAGATGCTTCACACCTATCCCATATATACTATATGAGGTCACATATGCCATGCCAGAGCATATTCATGATATCATACTCTGTCACACTTTTGTACTCTTAGCACTGCAGAAAATTTAGCATTTGAGAATGTTTGGGCATGATCTGGCAAAAAGTCTAGTGCTCTCATAATTCTTCTGCACTTTGTAGCACGGTAAAGTAATATATAGGGACTGAGGCAATATGGAAGTCATGTTAAGCCACCTTCTTGGTTGACTCTTACGTGTTCAATGAAGGTTTGGTTTTGAGCACCTAAGGCTGACTCAGAGATAGAGATTTCCTTGCGGATGCCACCCAACATGTTTTGCACAAAAACTTGCCCATATTACTAAATTCAAATCAAGTACTTCATGTGGCAAACCACAAATTGTAATTAAATTTGGGATTCATATTTGTTATTATGTGCAGATCCTATGGTACGTCAGTTATAATGCACATACAATATGTTTATGATATCAAACTGAAAAAACCAAATTCATCTCAGACTTTGGGACAATCCAATTCATCTAAACTTTGGAATTGAGCGAATAATGGACGTCTTTTAGAAAAGTTAGTAAACAAAACAGCAACAAAAATTATATTTTGGAAATCTCTGAGTTATTTGACAGTTTTTAAAGGTGCTTGTTCAGATTTTTGGTCTATCGGGTCTCTGATTGATATGAGAGTCTGGAACAACTGTACACAACGACCACTCAAGTAGTACTTGCGGTTTGTGCTAGACGCAAATTAATGCATGTACAACGCCCTATTCACTACTGTGTAATATTGATTGGTTAACACTTAAAACGGTAATTTTTATTCGAGATCTGAGAAAAGAAGAAATGTGATTTGAAACTGAAATTTCAGGACGACAATGAGACAAATACGGCCTTTCATCTGATATCAAAATGGATACTACTTCCGGTTAAATCAGGGGGGTCCCAAAGACAATCGGAACAAGCACCCTTTAAGAATTACCAGGAGCCTTGAGTTCACGAAGCATCTTAAGATGGGATCGACCACCTTTACAAGGCGGCCTGTAAGAAACCGCTGACCTATTGCCATATCACAGCGGCTTGTTCAACACACCCAATTAACCAATTTCTCTAGATTCCTCTGGTGGTAATAGCAGAACTTCGTACTAACTTGTAAGTTTGATGGCCAAGTTCCGGTCTGTAATATTGATCCAACACGTCCGCACCCCAGGGGCCATTTATACTTTGATTGGGACTGAACATTTTGTAACCACCAAACCGGCACCAACAGCCGCATGGTCCCATACTATTAAAGTTTGGAAGTTACCCACTGTATGGCCGATTTCCTTCTACCAGACTGTGTGTGTTTCAATGTGCAGATGAAACTTAGCGGTAGGGAGTATTGTTTCTGCCCTTGCTTTTTTCGAGATAAGAGCCCGCTGTATACTCCACTATCGATTCATCGCGCGATGCCGCGATGAATTTTTACATCGCAATACCGCGCGATAAAAGTCCATGTATACTCCGAGCGACAAATGTCTCTTCTCGCGGAAGTTTGCTTGTAATTATTTTTATTGCCAACTGAAGTTTGCCAGTTTGGCATTATTCATAAATTAGAGAATTATCTACATACATTCCTTATTTTGACGATATAGCTCTGATTTTTTTTCCCGAATGAGATCCAGCAAACTAGAAAAGACGAGCGATATTATTTTACAACTAGGTCGAAGTTATATTAAACTTTGTTATCCCTGCCTGTTTATCAGTAATATAGGACTGATATTGCAATATGCATTTTGAATTCCTTTTGGCAAATCATGTACCTTTCTGGACTATTTTGTATGGTTTTACCATTTAAGTTTCGCACATCTTCAAGGATTTTGCAATGACTTTAATCATTGTTAAATCCCAGTTTTGATGATGACCAGTTAGTAGTCTACTACATTTGGAACAATGGGGTTGGTCATACATGCAACATGGTAGGATGCGGAGCTAAGAACAGAATCAAAGGTGGGTTAACAAAATATTTCGCACTAACCGCCAAAACATTCTTTACTATATTCTTAAACTACTCATACCTCGTATGGGATCATACTATTGTTTTCGCACTACAATCCATAGCTTTTACTAATTGTCCCTATTAATTATACTTCAATTGGGATGAGTATTGTTGTTGATTATCGGGCTAGAGTGAGATTTTTAAAGCAGGGTTTCAGCTTGGTTTTCATGAGGTTATCGCCCGACCTTGGTTCCTAGAACAACCAATCAGAGAATTTTCGCTGCCGCGATATCGCCGAGAGTTGAACAAAATTCAACTCTCCGCGAGGCTCAAAATCCACGCGCGGATAGAAAGAAATCTTTCGCCGAGGCCATAAAAAATCGGGGTCAAGTTCCTTCACAGCCGCGATATCGCGGAAGCGAAGTGGAGTATACAATCGGGGCTTCGCTAATAGCATGGTCTTGAAGGTGGAAGGTATTTCAAGTTTATAGAGTATCATCAAGCATTTGTAGTTGGAGGTGAAAGTAATGACAGTAAATTCCTTTGATAGTATAACATATCCCATTGCATTCAGAATTCATTTGAGTCAGGTCTCCTTTTCAGAAAAAATGTCCTTTGGCATTTTTTCATGGGATATTCACCAATTTTACTTATCTTTTTTAAGCAATTATATAAATAACGTTTCCAAACAAATTGTGTGGGGAATATCAGGAGTCGTGAAAGCATCAATTTGAAACCAAGATCCATGGTTGCTGTAACTTGAAGCAGTCAAATAAACCTTCAAGATTTTCCTCTCTGTTTACAAATTCTGAATGACTGAGCCCCAGGACAAATGACTAAAATTGGATGTGCTGTAGGGCATTAAGGGTCTTATTTTCAGCCTTCTGGTTGGATATATGAATGACCCATTTTATCGCCAGTAGAACTGGGTCACCTTTTTAAAAGTTTTTCAAGTTCATTGGCAAATACTCGTTACCCAAGTTTTCCTCAGGCCTACCACACAGTTCGTAAATGTGCAAAAATGTAGGTATGCTTTTTAATATGGGAAACTTGGTGTGAAATTTGGCCCCCAAACCTGCCTCTTAGCTGTTAACCATTTTGGCAAAAGCAAAAAACAAACAAAACAAAAAACAAACAAAACAAAAATAAAAAAAATCCCTAGAACCTTGAAAATAACCATCGGAATTGAAATTTGATGAGAATTCTAGTGGTATCACATGCTACTAGTACTACCACATCTAGTGCAGGCTTTGTAATTCTATACAAAAATAAGTTTACAAAATGTTTGCACTAAGATTCATAGAATTACATCAGACTACATGTACCGATATTACCGGTAGTATTGGTAACATTTTGCGTGCATGTATAATGAAAGTGATAGTTTGAATCTCATTCAAGATGTAGGCCTACAAGTACTGATCAAAAAATCAATATCGGAAACCAATATACACACATTATAATTTACTATCTATGTGATTCTCACATCAGTAATAATGCCATTGTGCATAAACACCCAGCTGCAATAAACGTAAACCGTAAACTGAGACACAGCCATGTGTAATAATACTACTAGTGTGAGTATTTATAGTAAGGCCTTAATTTGTATAGATGTGTTTGTTATTTTGCCAAGAGAAATTATTGTTAAATTTAGACACTTGAAATTGCGTTTCATTATCATTAGAGGGGTACTACCCAATCCTCTGTCTCAACCCCCACCATTCACCCCATTGAAATAGAGATTTTGATATCATAGAAAGCTTGTATTTGTTCATTTAAAATATATTGCTGAACTCATTTCCATTTAGATGCTACAAGCATAAATATGTGTTTATGGTTACCATAAAATAATTAAGTACTGTAATCTATATAGGCTATTGAAATGTATTCGCACTAAATTACCACTCATATTAGAATAGTCTATCAGATTCAAATAAAATTTTGGAATTAAGGTATGTTTATGATCATCAGGCCTTCCCTATGAAACAAATAAAATTATGTTGTTATCGGTCAGAACACCAAAATTCAGAATGGAATTTGGATTTTAAATTTTAATTAACTGGGTACAATTGGAGATTTTTTTGTCAGTCTTTCAGGAAGAGACTGTGACCCACAGTTCAAGGGTCAATGGTCATATTTTGAAGGTGAAATTAGAAACCTGTTCAATAATGGACCTAGCTATATTATCTGCATGTTATTAGTAAAAGATTGAAACTCTGCTTGTCAATTTGACCTCTTTCTGTGAACTACAGTTCAGGGGTTAAAGGTCAAATAAGGTAAATATACAAACATGCTCATGAATATGACAACAATAGCTATGCCACTGTCTTGGTCATAGTGAAATATTGCAAAATGTCAATGGAGACCCTTTGCTGTTAAATTCAATTAAAGGCACTATCAGTGATTTCATAAATCAAAAAAAAAAATAAAAAATCAGACTTTTGCATACATAGGCCTACAATTTTTTTAATGTGATAGACCAAATACAGCCTAATTAGGACAAAATCGGATATTTTAGTCATTTTTGCTGTGCGTACTCTTACCACAACACGTAATTGAATGAAGGTTGATTCATATCTTTGAATACTGCTGTTTTCTTTCTGTTCCTGGAATTTTCAAATATTTTGATTCTTTCCGATGGAGCACTGATAGTCTCTCTATGAAAAGGAATCCAACAAGCCTAGATGGTTTGAGAACAAGCTTGAATTATTGTCAGGAGTATTACAATTTACAGAGTAACCCGTGTTAAAGGCACTATCAGTGATTTGCTAAATCAGAAAATAAAAAAAAAATAATCAAAAAAATCAGATTTCTGTATATTTGTAACAAGTACAGGTATCCTAACATACCCTGCAAATTATAAGGTCAAAAGCAACCTAATAAAGACAAAATCGGTTATTTTAGTCATAACTGTCCGTACGGACACTTACCACAACACAAATTTGAATGGAGAATCAAATCTGTTCTCTTCCTTTTCTGACAATTTTTCAGTTGTAAAAGATAACTTATGACAATTCTACAAACTTATCCTTCACTTTTAAAATGACAGGAGGAGATTTTTTTATGATACAAATTTCTCTCAAAATTCACTGGATCGGTTGTAGACCACCTACAGAGAACATTTCATAGGTTTATTGAACAAACAAGTACAAAAGAAAACCGCAAACCTTGTTTTGAACTTGGCTGCTATCGTAATCGTCCCCATAGAAAACCATGCTTTGAATTTCTGTCGTGCAAGTCATCATCTAATCATATAAAGAAGGCGTATTCGGCTCATTCTCTTCAGGTGTGATCTAAGATATTGGTAAGCATTCCAAATAAGCAAAAACTGGCGTTCGACAAAAATTGGGGCACTTCTTTATGAAAATCTCATGTCTCTGTAAGCTATTTCTGCAAAATTCAAATATTTTGACTTTTTCGGGTGGATCACTGATAGTGCCTTTAAACCAAAATACGAGAATGTTTCTGAGAAAATTGCATTCAAACAATGCCAAACTTTGCAGAGTCTGTGTGCATCGAAATACAACTAGGTGTGAATGATTATATTCAATTGAAAAATTAGATTATCACTTGAAAAAAAAAATTGTATGCATTTACGATTAATTAAATAGATAAAATTCAATGGTAAAAGTTATCCATCAGTATGGAATGCAAAAAAGTATTTTTGCTAATTTGCTGTTTGACCTAGTGACAGATGTGGAATTTTAATTTACTAAAATTGTCTTGTCAGCATCCATCAGTAGGTAATTAATACACCAATTTATTTCGACATCCGTTGCATCGATGTACGTCACCCCAGATTTGCATGTTGCCATGTTTTACATATACTGATGGATGTTGAGTGCATGGTCAAGTTCAGCAATTTGAACTGTCAATAGTAAATTTCCTGTAATTTAAATAATTTTAAATGTGCAACGAGAGATTTCACTTAACAGGTGTCCAAAAAAAATCTGATTTCTGCACTAATGTAAAGCTGTCTATCAAAAATAACCCCATGTGAAAGGATTACGCTGAGAATTATTATTTTTTTGGTACAAAATTTTGAAATTTCTAATTTATTATATATAGCCTTTTGTTTGCACTTTTAAAGCATTTCTGTTAGCCAAATACAAGGTAAGAAATCTATTGGGGGTTTTATCTATGACACAATATATGGATGCCCCAAAAGCTCTTGTTGTGCCTTTAATTAATCAGTTTTGATGAAAATTAGTATTTAAAACACCAGTTGTAAGAAATGCTCAATTACTTATGTTAAAGGCACTATCAGTGATTTGCTCCACCAGAAAATTGAAAAAATCATAAAATCAGATTTTTGCATGTTTGTAACAAGTTTAGGTACCCCAACATACCCCACAAGTTATAGAACCAAAAGCAATCCAATAAGGATGATATCGCACATTTTAGTCATTACTGTCCGTACGGACACTTACTACAACACGTAACTGAATGGAGATTCATATCTTTGGACAATGCTGTTTTCTTCCTTTTCTATCAATTTTTCGCTTGGAAAAATAACAAATTCTATAGACTCACTCTTCACTTTTAAAGCTATTCCTGCAAATTTAATATTTTGACTCTTTTGTGTGGATCACTGATAGTGTCTTTAATGTTAAGAGCTTTAGCAGCTATCATTTTGTAAAGCACAAAATCTGTATTCTTAACATCCATCAAAAACAGCCAAAGTATTAGTTAATTACACAGAGCTTTGAATTTGAAACTTGCTAGACTTGTTGAGTTTTTCTTTGTTGAATTTGATATGTAGGGCTAGCATTTCACTAAATTTGGTAAAAATGTTAACAATTTGACATTTGTCACCATGTAATACACCTGACGTACCTGATGAGATTTTGAGGTACACAAATATTGTGTCATAAATAGTAATTTTGTATAGATTAGACACTCAATAGATTTCTTACCATGTATTTGGCTAAAGAAATGTCTTAAAAGAGAGAAAAGAGGTGATTTTAAATTTGCTTATATTTCAGTATAAAACATAGGCTGAATTTCGTATTTGCTCCTATACGAAATTAGAAATTTCACAATTTTGTACCAAAGAAACGTTTATCAGCTTAATCCTTTCAGATGCGAGATATTTTTGATGGAAAGTTTTACATCAGCAAAAACCAGTATACTTTCTATTTTTTTTTAGGGACACCTGATTATGTGAAATCTCTTGTTGCACCTTTAAATTTGGTAATCATACATTGTACATGATTGATAAACCCTAGGCCTAAGGCATGTTCAACCCATATTCTTCCTCTTAGTTATCTACAATCTTTCCTAGCTGGTGAACTCCAGCCCTTCTTTTCCACAAACTGTATTTCTGATGCATTTCATGTACGTCACTGTCTAAAATTATCAGATTTTCTCTGAAAACAATGTCGGATTTAATAAACAATTGCTCTTTCAGGATCTATGATATAGTTTGTGTTGGCAAGGGTTGCGTGTTGTTATTAATACAGGTTGTGTCTTCCTCTTGGCAATTTTTATTGCATCTATCATTTCCCTGATTGTACTGATAGGGAATATCAGCTCAGTGTCTGAAGTTTAATGAGGAAATGGGGCTGATGACGACTTTAAAGGTGCATATTTTTTTTTTGGAAAGAAGTTTTTAAAGGGGATGATCAGAGTTAATTATACAAAGTTTTCATCTTGACTGAATGATGTTGACCCCAATATCCCATTTGTAAAGTTTCAGATATTTCATTCTGTTTTGATGTGAGAGCTAAAACATGATTTAGTAAGCCCATAGAATACTGTGTAAACTTAATATTGGTCGACCAAAGTGGGGGCATTTTTTTTTTGCTTTTTGATGTTCAAACCAAACACCTTTTAGCCCTAATAACCTGGGAGCTAGCAGACATTTGTAACACATCTCGAGTACAAAAGGTTTGAGTGATTAAATATGCAGACAGCCTGACAGAAACCCCTGAAATGCGATTCTTAAGTGCTGCAAGTGATGCCTTAAGGAGAGGCACCTAGACAAAGATTGTATAGGGGTCAAATTTTTAAATTGATCCAATCATGTTGAAAAGTGTACTACATTATTTGTTTAACCATAAGGATTCAGAAAAGGTATAGTTTGTACTATCTACAGTCTCAGAAGTTTGAAGTTTCAGAGTTAATAGGTTAAAAACACCAAAAGTCAATAAAAAGGGTCAATTTCAGTTGTACAGGGGTCAAATTATTGGTGGAGTTCATAGGATTAAAATAAGGAATAGGATTGTCTTAAATGCTTATTTACCAATGTAGGAGGAACAGAAGGTCAAAGTCCATTGCATTCAATGGGGCTTGACCTGTTTCCCCCTACTTTAGTAACTAAGCATTTGAGACACTCGGATACCAAAATGTTGACCACTTCCAGCAAAATCTGGGATTTGGGGACAAGGCTACTAAAGCGATCAGGCCAAGCCTCTTAAATGAAGAGTTCATGACAAGGGTGCTAAAAAGTTATAATATCATAAAAAGTGAAAAAATTGTTTAAACCAAAAATCAGGGCAATGTTTGAAAAAACTGGATAGCACATACCTACCAAAAATATTGATATCCTCTGTGGGTTCTTACCATACCTCCTGAATAAATATAAATATATATAAATAATAAATAATTTTGTATTTTTAACGCGCGACATATCCACGTAAACGTGATCAAGGCGCTGTGCGGCTGCCATGAAAGGCGCTCAGCACATCAGAGAAACCATAATACCAGAACAGATTTATGTCAAGAAGCTCGATTTTAGAAGCAGGAGGAAACCGGAGTACCCGGAGAAAACCTGCGGGAACGAGTATGGATCGAGAAACCAAATTCACATAAAGCCACCGAGAACGAGCCCCTGCCGGGACTCGAACCCGAGACCTCATTGGTGAAAGGCGAGGGAAGATACGCTGCGCCAACACGTTCCTGATAGGCTAATTACTACATACCACAGAAAATATGGACGAATTGAAATCTCTCTTTGCACCTTTAAGCAATTTTGGCATGATTTTGATAGATCCTCTTGTGGTCCTATAATTATTATCCTCATGTCCTGATGCATGCATATTACAGTTAATTACCGGTGTGTAGCAATGTATTATGGGATTGAAATTAACCAGTCCCTGGTAGTTGTGTATGCAGGTGCATGCACTCAAAGTCAATGCCATATGTAAAGTAAACAAACGCACCAATTACATGCCTAATTGTTTTCCAATTATAAAGAAGGTATGTGTATTTTGGGCTCATGTTGCCATGGAAATTATGTAGTTATAAAGAGCAATTCAATGTTCAGCTGCGCAACCAAATCAAATTATGCACCGTATGAGGTAACTGCCTTGGTGTGCTGAAATTAATTAAGAGGAAGTCAGTTTTGGCTTGGGAAAAAATTTAGAGAATAAAGCTATGGTTTTGGGAACCGGTACTCTCTTTACGGCGGATTGAAACAAAAGTAGAAGAACGACTTCTTGCAAAAATAGTGGCATTGCCAGTTTCAATTCGTCGTAAAGAGAGTACCAGTTCCCACAATCATACCTTTATTCTCATTCTTAAAAAAAATTAATTAAAGGCAATTTGGAACCTAATTTGGTTGATCCTCATGGCTTAAATATGAAAAGATATGCAGAGAACTTATGCAACATTGGCAGGCGCGGGTGAATGTCGTAAAACGCAGTATGATGCAAGCACGTCAACCTCCAAGTAAATGCACAGAGCGTACTACCTGGTTTAAATTATCAAATTGAACCCGGGGATCAGCCAATGAAATTGCTTACATTTTAACAGCTGTTTAAGAATATGGAAACAATGCTTCTCTTTAATATCAAAAGGGAATTTAGGCCTAAAAATTGTTTAATTAGCATAACAGGACAGAAAAATATGTTGTGCTAGTTGGAGCAACTTTTTTGAAAATGTTTATTTAAATCTTAGAAATTCTAATTTACTACATGGAATTATATGAATACAAACCATTGAAGGTGCAACGAAAGATTTCAAGTAACAGGTGTGGCTAAAAAAATTGAAAATTCTGATTTTTGCACTGGTCTAAGGCTTTCTATCAAAAATACCCCCACCTTAACACTTAAGTGCCTGGGGGGGGGTTCCATAGTACCCAAGATTTGTTTTTCGGCGATTTCTCACTCGTGAAAAATATTTTCGAACTCTAATTTTTTGTAATTGTGTAACTTATCGATGCGCTTCTTTCCATAAAAAAAATTACTAAAATTTCTTGCCTGTTAATGAGATAATTAGCTTGGGTCCCTAGGAACCCCCCTTAGGCACCAACAGGAGTGTGATTTTAAAAATTAAAATTAGCAAACCCTGTTGCCAGAAATATTTTTCTGCTTATGTATGTTCATATGCATGAAACAAAATGAATTACATAATCAGAAAAAATAATTAACCCTTTATGTGCTGAAAAGAAGCGATTCCATCATCGAACGACTGTGCGCCATTGCTGTACAAACCTATGGCAAATACGACTGCCCCCACAAAAAATACAAGAATGTACAAAATGGTAATGTTTGTGTTTAATATATGTAAATTGGTCCTTCTAGAGCAGATATAAACATCAAAATGATTTGCAATG
The DNA here is from genome assembly GCA_023653785.1 of Ophioderma brevispina. Taxonomy (NCBI): domain Eukaryota; kingdom Metazoa; phylum Echinodermata; class Ophiuroidea; order Amphilepidida; family Ophiodermatidae; genus Ophioderma; species Ophioderma brevispina. The sequence goes on along the minus strand of JAMKCH010024147.1, from coordinate 14,005 downwards.
TGTATGCTGTGGAAGCAAGGTCGAGGAAACATCATACTACTTTTTGAGCGATTTTGACGCATTTCGAAAACAGTGATTTGCCCCTAATTTACAGACGATAAACCGGAACTCGTTTATATGTCTTATGCCCCCTCAAAGGTGGTATGAGTTTCATTTGAAAATTCCCTCGGGAAAGTGGTTTCCTTAGGGGGGGTTCCATGGAACCCCCCTTAGGCACCAACGTGAATGAAAACACCTTAGGCACTTAAGTGTTAAAGGATTAAGCTGAGAACTCTTTTTTTGGTACAAAAATTGTGAAATTTCTAATTTCCTTAAGGAGCAAATATGAAATTCAGTTCCATTGAAATATAAACATACAAATCACCTTTTGTTTTCATTTTAAGTTATTTCTGTAGCAAAATAAAAGGTAGGGAATCTATTGAGTGTCTTATCTATATGAAGTCACTACATATCACAGAAAATATGGATGACTTGAAATTTTCTTTGCACCTTTAAAATCTAATCTTGTCTTGTTCATTATTTGAAACGAGTTCCAGAATGCCAGGCAAGGCATTATGATCAATATTTTATTGTAAAGTCCAAGTGGCTGACTTCCCCAATTAAGACCATTGTTGTATGATTGAAAGTAGAGCAAAATTAAATGGATGTGTGGTTAAGGAATTAACTTTTGTTGGAAATGGGTGATTGTGTTTTAGGTCACAGGATATAATTGGACAAATATTTCCTTCATAATATGCTCTTTAAAAAAAAGTCGGTGAACAGTCAAGGTAAAGATTGTTAATTTGGCATTATTTGCTGGTACTTTGTCATTACAAGTTAGTTAATTTCATGGCAAGAAATATTTGCAAATGGCTATCAACCTAAACCTTTTGAGACAGACATTTGTGCGTTTGATCAATTTTCTGTATATACAATGTAAAAACGGACTCTCTTCAGAAAAAGAAATAATAAAAGGTTTTAACTGTTCCTGACCTCTCTTGCATTTTATGGGTAATTATGGGAAATGACAAAAAGGGTCCTGTTTGGTATGTATAGGATAATATCCAAAGATCTACCCTTTGAGACACCTACATTTGTGAGTTTGATCAATTTTCTGTACATACATTGTAAAAATGGACTCACTTCAGAAAAAGAAATAATTAAAAGTATAGCTGTTCCTAACCTCACTTGTATTTTATGGGTAATTATGGGAAATGACAAAAAGGGTCCTGTTTGGTATAGGACAATATCCAAAGATTAAAGTTAATCTGTTTTGTGAACACAGGCATCAAGAAAATCGCCAAAATAAAAGGGAGATGTCGGTGTAAAGTTGTGATTTAGCCAAAAATAAGAGTCATATTGAATGGGAATTAAAAATGGCTGGTTACTTTGAAGGGAAAATAAAATTGTTATCTAATTCAATTTAAAAGTTGGTCTCATACATAGGTCATTATTAAAGGGTCATTTCCACCCCCCCCCCCCATCCCCGACTTACCTACATCATATTTAAAAAAAGATTTTCATATCATCTGCACTGTTCGCCAAAGTATGTGTGCCTAATCTTAGGTGCATATTTGATCTACTCCAGCAGAAATTTGCAATTTTGTATTTTCTGTCCGCAAACGGACAGAAACTACAACACTGTGGCCTATGGGGGCAGCGTGATAGGAGCATTCACTCACGAAAAAAATCAAAACGCACAGTCAGAATCAACTGAAATTTTGGAAATAACCCTTTCTTGAAGATATCTAATGAACTATAAACTAAAAATGAAGGTGCTATGATCATGAAATCCACCTCTAAGGTGAATTTTGGGTTCCTTCTTCTTTGCCCACATTTTGCACTGCACTCCTCATACCCCATCAGTTAAAAGCACGAGTACTGTACAAATGAATCATGGAAACTCCAAACAAATCATCATATATTATGGCCACTTCAATCACTTTGTGTATTTTTACCAGTTTACCCTAATTTTCCAGCTGCCTACCTCTTTTCAGGAAATTGAGAAAAATTATGAATGAACCGGATTGCTAAAGGCAGCATTGCATTCATTATAGTAGTGACCCGGAAATAACCGCTGTTGCCGCTTTTTTGTCCACTGTTAGTGAGTTATATGTGCAAAAATGTAATCTTACATAGACGGTGATTAGGAATGGTTGATGTCGGTTGTTGTTGGCTGATGTATGTTCCTGTAAACAGATGTAGTGTGAATTATTATTGACAGGTGGGTTTACCAATTAGCTAATTTAGACCATGTAGGTAATTATACTGGCTCAAAGAGCCAAATTTTTCTAAAAAAAATAAAAAAAATAAAAAAAATAAAACATTTAAAGACATATTTGAATCTTCGCATGAGAAATGCATTCAAATGAGTACAAACAAAGCCTTGTCTTGGATCAGGTTTTGCTTTGCAATGTTTTTGTATTTGCAATGTAGACCTGCACGATGGTATTGTGTGCTTTTATCTTTCTCGAGTCAGTGACATCAGTGTATTATGCAGTGGTCGCAGCATTAAATCGCGGGTGTTAATTCAAAGCGCTGGCATATGTATGCGCGCGCGTAGGAAGGCGGTATGAAAGTGCACTTGCAAAACATCTGTCAGGACACGTTGACGTCACTGCCTCGAGGAAGACTGGAGGGCACATGTGGTCCAGTGGATACAACGACTGCCTCATGATCCAAAGGTCTTGGGTTCGAGTCCCACTGAGGCCAATGTGTTGTGCACTTGGGCAAGGCACTTTACCTCGCTTGCTTCTCTCCACCCAGGTGCAAAATGGGGAGCTGTTAGGAATATTGTCCATTGAGCGCCGCCCAAAGGTATGAGTATGCCTTGGGCATTTGTAAGGCAGCTGGCATATTCTAGTGGCAGCGGAATAAATGTAAAAGCGCTTTGATACATTGTGAAAGGCGCTATATAAATGCCGACATTTATTTTTATTTTTTTATTAAGATAAATGGGCTATAGATGATTGTGTATCTATATGGCACATGTGATCGGTGTTTTGTGTTGTGTGAGGGATTCTTGTATACAGCATTGTTGTATTGTGTATATGGGCTCGTATTTGAATTTCTGATGAAACGGTGTTGTAGCATGGTTTTTCTTGCCATAGCATATTGTCATTTTAAGTAAATTCCTAAAGGTAGGGAAGAGAAGAGGCAAACAGGAAAAATACAGTATTTGTTTTGGTATTTGGCATGATGGTAGCTAAAAATATATATTTCTGGAAGAATAATACTCCAGGGAAAGTAGAATTTTTGGAATTTGTTGTGATTTTTGTTACTGGCATGGTTATGCAAACATAACCTGCAAGTGGTCGCTTGAAATCCGTGTATTAAAGACAAGAGAGTACTTTTTAAAACCTGATTCTGTAATTTCTATACGTGCGTTATCAAAATTCCGACTTAAAGGTGCAACAAGAGATTTCACATACCCGGTGTCCCTAAAAATTCAAATACTGATTTGTGTCCTGTTGCAAAGCTTTCCATCAGAAAAAAACTCCCCATCTGAAAGGATTAAGCTGAAAATGGTTTCTTTGGTACAAAATTTTATGAATTTAATTCTGTATAGGGAGCAAATACGAAATTCAGCCTATGGTTTTATATTGGAAAATTAAGCAAAATCAAATCACCCTTTTTTATCTCTTTAAGACATTTCTGAAGCCAAATACAAGGTAAAAAATCTTCAAGTGTCTAATCTCATATGAAATTACTATTATGACAAAAGTATTTGGGTTCCGCCTCAAATCTCTTCGTTTGCACTTACGATCAAAAAAAACTTTCCAGGTGAATATCCACAGATTTTCAGCGTGATATCGAGCACCATGATCACTAGTTTTGACCTCAAACATATCCTTTTTTTATCTTATCTTGTTTATAAACCACAATCCGCTGGTTGTGTATATTTGGAGACCCGTCGCTGTAAATGTCTATTTACTGAGATGTAATGAAAAAAAATCCTGCACATACTTACTTCATTTTTTTCACTATTTGGTGGTTTCTACATTTAAAGCACTTATAATGTACTTGTACACACTTATCCCTGATTTATATGTTTAAAAATGTATTTCCATATTTTTTCGATCTCTCCGCATTAAATCGCTCGCTGCTATAGTCCCTTTAATCGCGGGTGTTAAAGACCCTATCAGTGATTTGGCTAATCAGCAAATCGAAAAAAAATCATCAAAAAAAACTCAGATGTTTGCATGTATGTAGAAGTACAGGTTCCGTACCTACAATACCCTGCAAATGATATAGGACCAGAGGCAACCTATTAAGGACAGGATCAGAGATTTTAGTCATTACTGGCCGACGACCTTGCTACACACACGTAATTGAATGGAGAATCGTATCTTGGAACACTGCCGTTTTCTTCAATTCCTGTCAATTCTACAGCTGAAAAGGTAACTAATCAGGATTCCACAGACTTATCCTTCACTTTGAAGGAATTCCTGCAAATTTCAAATATTTTTAAATCACTGATAGTGTCTTTAATTCAAAGCCTGGCCATATGTAATGCGTGCGCGTAGGAAGGCGGTATGAAGTTCACTTTCAAATCAAAACATCTGTCAGGACACGTTGACGTCCACTGACCTAGGAAGATTAATGGGCTTAGAGATTGTGATCTATATGCACATGTGATCGGTGTTTTGTGTTGTGTGAGGGCTTCTTGTATACAGCATGTTGTATTGGTATACCTGAAAAGTGATAATTTTCGCGTGTGTAATTTTTCGCGTTTCAGCGATTTTTAAATTTTTTGCTTGTTTTTAATTCGCTCTTTTCAGCGATCCTACATAGACCTACGCACAAAATAACGTTTTCGTAGGTTTTTAATTTCGCGCTAACTCAAGTCGCGAAAAGCGCAAAACATTAATGTAGCGCGAAAATTTCCACTTTTAGAGATGGGCTCGTATTTGAATTTGTGATGAAACGGTGTTGTAGCATGTTTTTTTCTTGCCATAAGCAATTGTCATTTTAGTAAATTCCTTAAAAAAAGGTAGGGAAAGAAGCCAGAAAATAAACAGTATTTGTTTTTGGTATTTGGCATGATGGTAGCTAAAAATATCTATTTTTCTGGAGAATGTGAATACTACTCCATGAAAAGTAGAATTTTTTTGAATCTGTGTGAGTCTTGTGAAATAAATGCCAGAATTGAGGAGTGTGATAGTAATTTTAGTGGATAAGTTCTGTGCCACAGTTCTGTGGGCCTATTGGCACTTTTTTTATTCAAGTCTTCAACGTTCTGCTTTGTTAATTCACAGATTTAGAAGCTATTTTTATGCACTATTTGCATACTATTTTTATGGCTTTAAATTTCATGGTTTGAAGATGCCCCCAGGGAACCAAGTGTAAATAAAATCCTTGCAAATATTTTTCTGGCGTACATTAGGGTTGAGGTGGGTCCCAATCCTGATGCCACTCTCTTGTATTCTCCGTTTCTGAAAATTACGCAATATTCTTCCTCTCGCAATACTAAAATATCTCTTAGTGATTTGATTTTCACTTACCATGCCTGCCTACAGTATGTTGGAGCTCTGTAGTATATTGTATGGTCAAGCGAGCGTCCTTTGCTCACACGTGTACAGTCTATGACGCGTGCAGTAGTCGTGCATTTATCCAGCATGCAGTTTATGGACATTTTATCAAAATCTGTAAATGGAATAATTGTTGATTATAGGCTGGCATTAAAACCTTGCTGGTTGTTTTTGTTTTTTTTTGAACACTGGTGGGTTTTAACACAATGGAAATTTTTCTACTTTTATTGCGGGCATTAATGTAGTGTTCCAACAAGGGTACAGTTGTATGGCATTGTAGTATTTGTGAAAGCAAGAGAACAATATTTCTTTCTCATTTAATTCTTGGTCACTTGGTTAAAGAATTAAAAGCTTTTTTATCATTTAGAATATGTTGAAAGAAAAGTCCAACCATGGAGGAATAAACCTGATTTTAAAGGCACTATCAATGATTTGCTTTTAAATCAAATCAATCAAAATCATATTTTTGCTTGTTTATACAAGTTTTGGTATCCTAAAAACATACCTTGCAAGTGATAAGAACGAAACGCAGCCAATAGGACAAATTGAATATTTTAGCATTACTGTCTGTTGACCTTAATGCAACATGTCATTGTTATGGGGAATATTGCTGTTCTTTTCTAGCACATTTTTTCAGTTGGACAAATACCTAGATTCATTCTTAGCCTGTCCTCACTATTTAAACTGTTCCTCCTTTCCTGCAAATTTCAAATATTTTACATCTTTCGGATGATCACTGTTTAAATGTCTTTAAACCCTAGTTAAAGTCCGTTAGACTCCCTTTAAAAATACTGTAGAGGTAGAACACCCTATAGTGATAGCATTTCAAATACACGATCAGAAACACTCACTTGGATAAATTAGTTGTGCAACCATAGCTTAAAGAAAAACTTAACAAAACCACTTGGTCTCTATGGAAACTTGAGGCCAGTCTTAAACAAAATGTATCACTGTCCCTTTAATTCATACGGCTAACATGCTAACCCTTCATGTTTTTATAGCCGAAGTCCTGGGGGGGACAAGGAAGGAATTAAAGGGAGAAAAGAAAGAGGTTCTTAGTGCTTTTCTCTTCTCAGTGCCGTAGTATTTGTAATGTAGTACTGTTAGAGGTTTAAATACTAATTGGGCAAAGATTTGATTCTTGTCGTAAGCCATTTTCACATGGTCACAAACAACCCAAGGGTTTGAACTCTTGAGGTGAAAATTAAAAATCCACTTATTTTACTACTTTCACTCCAGAGTAGTATCCACACAATGGACGAAACTCTGAATCATCTCCCCGACCATTCTCCTCGCACTTCTCATCTCGGAGTGTAGACCGGAAGTCAACATATGACGGAAGCTGTTGCCTTTGCACATGATATTCAACACAGGAATTTGCACCAACAAAGTTGACTTTTTCAAGGTCACCTGACCACTCACTATATCCCCCCCCCCCCCCCCCGAAGCTGTCCACATGGCACCAACTCCAAAATATTCAGGATTGGTTCAGAGTTTGGAAGCTTTAAACCTACCCCTAATTTTACATGGATACAACCCCCCGCTAGACCATCGATAACACTGCAGAGTTTAAAACTCCAATGCATCCACATGGTCAAAAACCCGGCCAAAACGCTCCACCGGACATATTTTTGAAATTCCGGAGTTTCAGCTGTCCGTGTGGACACGACTGTAAAGTAGTGGGCAAATAGCCAAATAGGAGCAGCTGTCTTCACTGTACTATTAAATTATGAGGAATCGACTAAATCCTGTACAAATTGACAGCCTCATGCTACTGTAATGGACAGTTCAGCTTTGATTAGTTCTTAACACAGATACCAAACACGGTTAATTGAAGGTCCAATCCCGATAGGTAATATCCCCTCCCGGGACCCCAAAATTTACAAGGACGTGTTCAAAATATTGGTGTCTGAAGCTACTATTTTGCCCTGTGAAATTTTGGAACTGCCATCTGCTTCGTTTGAGCTTTAGAATTCTTCTTAAAGGTCCATAGCCCGATTGGTAATAGCCTCATCATCTACAAGTCCCCCAAAATTTTACCATCAAATGGTCAAAACATAGGTGGTCTAAAGAAATGAATTTTTTTTGGGGGAAAGAGTTATTTTTTTTTTTTTTGGGGGGGGGGGACAAAATATTCCTTTAAAATGTTGATTTTGGTCCTCAATCGCTGATTTTTTAGCCAAAATCTGGTCATTTTTCTTCTGGTCGAGGTGGGGGGAAATGCCCCTTGCCCCCTGGTTGCTGCGTGCCACGGTAATCTTTGGCTTAAAATGGAAATAGTCCAAGAGTCCTGTTTTTGGCCAAATTGAACCCCGACAGGGAATTGAACCCACACCAAAGTATTATTACAAAGCCAGTTTTGAGGACTGGCGGGATGAACTACCTATGGGTGGATTCTAAACAGCAAAGCATTTTTATGAATGATTCATGTTACGATATTAACATAACAATATAATTAATGCGCCTGTATATTTTAGTGCGACAAGGAATTCCCACAAACCCCGCTATATGTATTTGTAATCACAAGCCAGGTTATTTTCATGTATCAAAATGGAGCTCCCTTGTGGTGCATCACCAACAATATTACAAACACAATTGTTTACTAATCAATCATTACGTTGCTTATCAATTAAAGGCTGACTCGGAGATTTACCGAGGATGGTGCCCTCATTTATTTTCAAACAAATTTTTGAAATATCTAATCTCAAATGATGTTCTTCATCTAGAACAAGCTCACTTTGTTATAAATTTCTGGATCTGGAGTATATGCAGTATCATTAGCGTGTTTTTATTTAATGAACAGAACGGTACTTTATCAAAAAACCAAATTCCAGATAAAATTTATCCGGTTGATACTGATAGTGCGAAGTTTCTATTGAGCAGCGTTTTCCCGGAAAATGCGACTGGCCATCACAGACTGTGTTTTTAACCAGTAAAGGTCAGCTGCCCTGGTCAATCGCGTTCAGTATATTGTGGATCGTGACCTCGCCAAACTGTCGCTCAAATGGCGGGAGGAGCGTGTCCTTTATCCAACATTCTGCCTCTCCCAGAATAACCTTTTAGTTGCCTCGGTTGTGACAAACAATGCGCCGGAGCGGAAGTGCATTTTCAGGCATTGTAAAAACGTGAAAAAATCCCCTTGGAATTCGTAAAACAGTGGCCAAAATGTATCCCCGATCAGCAGGTCAGAGAGACAAAATGCATTGCTAACAACCTGGTTACTAACAGTCAATCAATCGCTGTGGCATGTTGGGACGGGGGTCAATTGCTGCGATCACATGGTGTCAATTTCCGGTCTTTTGCTGGTATGTGCACTCTATCAGAACGGTGTGTGTTTCTATTGGCGTTAACGGAGATTTCTCTGCATTTCCTTCCAAAACCATGATAAATACCGGTGGAACTTCATCGGTATAAGCAAGAAAATACAGTAGGGCATCAGAAAGAATTACGGCTGTTTCTATGAGCCAAGTTTAATCCCTTTTCCTTTTTCTGGTTTAAAAACCGGAAAAATAGTCCCAATAGAAACACCTATTGTACTGCTATACTATACATACAGGTTGACTACATCGAAACAAAAAATTTGACTACAAAGGTGACTAACATTGTCATCCGTGGTCCTTCCAGCTTAAGTGGAATTTTAATTAATACACCAAAATATATATTTTTGAATCTTCAACATCTGTCTCTAATCTGATCTGGACGAAAGTTAAAGATTATGATGATTGTCAATTAATTCTGGATAAATTATCCTTCATTATTAGCACCCTTATACCCATGACATGGTTTCAAAATAGGAGAAAATTATTTGCTATATATCCTTCCCTATCCTAATCGAATTAGTACTGGTAATATCCTTGCCCTCTGGTTGTTTACCTTTGACCCTGTGTAATGCCTGTGTGCCATAAAGAATTTATTTTTACTTATTTACTAGCAGTTATCACAAGATTATATGTGGATTAATGATAACTTCGGCTCCATTTGATTCATATCATGTATCTTCTGGTAATTTTGATAATCCCCGATCTTCTGGGTCTTGACTGGTTGTAATTTATTTGTTTGAAATCTTTGACATATGTGCGTTGTGAAAGTTTGAAGAATTCTAAAGCTTTAAATTTTAAAGAGCATCAAGTGTAAGTTTCAAATTGATAAGATAGCTTATGATTTTCTCTCACTTTGCACTTGATCACTTGCAGAAAACCTACCAAGAATGTTTCAAAGGTTTATTGGACAATAAATTTAATTTAAAAAAAATCAAGTGTCGCTTTAAGTTTCAAATTAAAGGGGCAGGAGGAGAATTTTATGATAAGATAGCTTATGGTTTTCTCTCATTTTACACTTGATCACTGGACTTTCAGAACACCTACTGAAAATGTTTCAAAGGTTTATTGGATGTACTAGTATAAAAGAAAACAAAAAAAAATTGTTTTCTGGTCAAAACACTATTATTTGGAATAAAACAATCGTGATTTTTTTTCAAACTGCTGTGCAACATTACAGTGTGGGTAAGCTGAATGTGTAACTAATTTGCATAAGAGCTAAAAATAATATTTGGTGCCACCTTTATTATATTATAGAATGTGTAATTGTTAATTTTGCAGAGTATCTGCAAATTTGTACTCAATTCTTTCATGAGTAGAAATGAGTAAAGTTCTTATTATATACATTCTGTTGAATTTGTAGCAAAACCAAACAACAACAGAGAATTTGCTGTATGCACTTCAACTCTTTTAAAAGTTGTGCCAAAATACACTATAGCGACTATAGTATTTACTCTATTTACTCACCTTACACTTTCCTAGTGTTATCTCAATGTACTTTATCAAAGGTCATGTGTCATGTTATAGTGAACACATTGTAGTACTTTTTGCCGTTCTGAATGTGTAATATGATAAGGTTTAAGATTTGACCCCAGTTTGACCACCAAAAGTGTGAAAAAACATTAAAATGTGAAAATAACAAAATATATGCTTGTAGGTCATTCTATGGTAAATTGTCTGTAGTTGCTAATTTTGGGATGTTTTGAAAATCTTTGTATTTTGAACAGTTTATAAGAAAGTAAATGTTAGCGCTTTAATTTAGAATGGCTGATTAGGCCATTTAAAACATTAATAACAATCTATTAATCACCTTTATTCATTAAGCTTGACTCTTTGGAGCAATTTTGATATACCATTCCAGAGACACACTTTTATATTAATCATTCTGATCAAGAAAATGGTAGCATTTCAGCAATATCTGATTTCAGATTCAGAGCTATTCAGATTCTGCACAAAATTTCACTGTAGAAAAGTAATATTTTAATTTTTGTAGCAGTAACTCCAATCTTTGCCATTTTGGCAGTCAGTCCATGGTCAAACTTCAAACCTTGTAACAATGCTGGTTTAGAACCCTATAACTAATATGCCTCTCTCAATTTCCATTTCATTTACTTCACAGACTTTGACAAGAACTCAACCATCCAGCTTACTCAGCAACCATGACCAAGCGAGGGAGCTGTTCAGTCATCCAGCAGGCCAGTCAGTGAGTTAGTCGACCAACCAGCCGTGAGATCTGATTAGCAAACCATGCTTGTGTAAACTTGGTATATCCTAGAGCAAAAGGAAGACCCACTGTGGAGCTAACACACATGTACTACAACTCATTCATTACACGCAGCCACTACTACTACTATTACTACGAGAGATACTACACATACGCTGCCCAGCCGGTCTCATTATCCGATTACGCCTCCCTGTTTACCGCAGCTAGCTGTGATCTGAGCGTGCAATTTTAATGTCCTGGATAGCACAGTCTCCAATCCCAACCAGTGCAATTGAGCTACAGCCGAGTACATTAACCTATTTCTTGGATATTTCTCAGCTCTGAGCTCATTGAGTGGTTTGGATATTTGATAACAGATATGCCATTTTGAATAATTGCAGTTTGTAATGTAATTTGGAAGTGGTTAACCACATACATTATTTCCCTAACGCAATTAAGCAAATCGACAACCTTGGGTGTTTAGCAGTGAGGTGGACACTGTGGTGTATGCTTGGATACATGATAAGGAGAAACTTGAGAGTTTTTCCGTGTTGCTTCTGCAAGCTAAGCAAAATTGTATTCGTATTCAAGAGCAGTATTAAAAAAAACATACAATCATGACGACGACGCTGAACGCAAGGCATGCCAACAAGGCATGGAGCTAAATAAAGCAATAATAAAATTTTCCCTCGGACCACCCCTGCACACTGTGTCGGGGTGTGTGACACCGATTGCCGAAATGGACATGGCAAGGACAAGGCGAAATGGGCTGGCGTCTTGTGAGCCTCGCAAGCGAGTGAGACGAGGGTTTTGGAGAGGAAGACGATGTGAAATGCGGTTGGGGCCGCTTCGGCCAAGTGACCAAGGTTTTATCGATGCAGGTTTTTTTTATTCTTTGCCTTTTTGCAATTACTCAGGGTATGACTGTCCCCCCCACCCCCCCCACCCCCACCCCCTGACTCGTTACGTGGTGACGAATACGCTGGAACACGATTTGGACTCCCTAGTGTAAGGAGCGGATTCATATCCAGCTCGTACACTTCTCTGTGAGATCTCATCGTTTTGTAACGTACTTGGCGAGCGAAGCCACAGCCGTACGTGGCTTGGGATTGGCGCCCTCATTTTTTCAGTAGGATCGTTGATATTTCAGTTCCACCTATAACACACCGTTCTACATTTCCAGTCGGCGGATTTTGAACTCTGCGACACCAGTCGGAACACGATGATTCGTGCAATTTGGGATCTGTGGGGTCAAGTTTATCAAATTATTTCTTGGTTTTTGTGTTTGGACGAAACAAGAAGGCAGAAAACGAAGGGGAAGGTGACGACGGTACAGCGGTCAGTTTTTACACGGCCTAGGAGTACAGCACCACCTATACATTGCGGAGTCACATCTATTGACGAAAATGTGAAACTAGATGACCTCTTTATATATAGTTGAGTGTGAATATAACCTCAACAGTTTTTGGCAGCGACCAAGAAAAGGGGAGGGTAGTGAGGGTCAGTGATTTGGGGGGGTCACAATTGGGTGTGGCACGATGTGTGTGGGGTCAACTTGCAAAAGCGGAAGTACACTAATGATTGGCTCATACTTCAGCTGATATTACCTTTCAAACATGCTTTACATGGCATGAGACTAAACATACGCATTGTAAGAAAGTCTGTGTGAAAGGATAGCATCGGTCCTAAGAGACTGTGGGATATAGTATCCCACCATTAGATCTCCATTGTCGGATGTTTCTTCTTTCAACTGAAAAGGGAAACCTTTTGGCTATGGACAACCTTGTTCATTGCACGTTATTTTCCCATTATTGATTTAACAACAAATTAAAGCACTTTTACAACAGCCAGAGTAAGGTCGACTCTCCTTCCAACAGTTTTTGGAATGAGAAAAGGTTTTGTTTTTTGGGATGGTCCCACAAATGCATTAATACTCTGTCCACAAAGATATGGAGTTATCAATATCTCGTTATACAAGTCCTTCAATTATTCTTGCATTCTTTCTATATTAATAAACGCAGTACATATTGTATCCTGCGTCACAGACTATTTCATCACACACACGTTGTATCTAATCGTTTTATGGGGACATGCCGTTATTCCGAACGTTTTTTTTCAAGGAACGTTATCTGAATTCTGTTATTTTGAATTAAACAATAGGTGTGTTATTCGAAGGACTGTTATTTCAAATTTAGCCATAGGTGTGTTATTCCGAATTAAGCAGTAAGATCTTTAATCCAAAGGACTGTTATTCCGAGGACTGTTTTTTTCCAAAGACCGTTCTTCTGAATTTAGCATTAGGGGGTTTTTTCTGAGGCCCGTTAATTCCGAATTTACATTATGACTCGCTATTAGGGTTAGGGGTATGGTTAAGGTTTATTTAAACGCTATTGGTCAAGATTTATATACGTGGCTTCAAATAACGGCCCCGCATTAAAAATCGGAATAACGGTCCTTCGGAATGGTCCTTCGGAATAAAAACCATTCGGAATAATGCACCTAGTAGTGAATCTGGCATACAGGCTGTAACCTCTTTTATTAGCTCGGGCCATGACCAACAGTGTATAGATGCATTTTAGCATAAAGATTGTGCGTAGATACTGTGGATATCCCGCGCTGCCAAGAGTAAATTAAGAAGTGGACGTACAGGCCTGTGAACATGTGTTTATAAAATAGATCAAGTCCCAAAGAGTTCAACAAGTGTTCTTTTTTTAGGTCAAGACGTATGTCATATCTGCCGAAGTAAGCCTATCAACAGAGTCTTGAAAATGATGACCTAAAAGGATCAGCCACACAGATTTCAGTGTAAGGTGGAACATGACTCCATTCTTTGGCCACTTATATTCTACACCTTTTGTCAGAGGGATGCGCCAGTTGTGCCAAATACACTAGAGCTAGCTATATTATTAATTACCCCAGAGTTGCATTATGATTCTGGCCTTTCCCTAATGTTCTCCCTCAATGTACTTTATCAA
>JAMKCH010024146.1:0-33864 GCA_023653785.1 Ophioderma brevispina | reverse complement strand
GCCCTCTTGTTTGACACCTCAGGCTTTAGATGACGCTGTAGCTATCGGCTCTGCAGATGAATACAGATGAGACCTTAGTCATAGTCACTGCTGATCAAGCTCATGGCATGTCAATGATTGGCTACCCACAGAGAGGACACCCAATCTTTGATAAGTTTTTTGTTTGCCCTCAGTATTAGTAACATATGAGTATTGATAATCACTCACTCGCTACTTAAAGGTGCAACCGAGAGATTTCACATGTAGGCCTATGTGTCAAGATTCCGTAAAATGTAATATTCTGATTTCGGCCCGGATGTAAATTATGTTGATCTTTGAAACATAGAATACCCCATCTGAAAGAATTAAAGGCACTATCAGTAATACTAGATGCATTATGGGGATCGTGCAAATCGTCGATTGCTGCCAGGATTGTTTCTTTAAAATTTTTGCAGTATTTTCCCTGTAAATCTCATGAGATTTCCTCGAGGAGGGCGCCCCATCAATTTTCAAACAATCGGTTGGAATTTTCCTCGACTTTAACGGTGTGGACGTGTCGCATGTGCTTCGGCACATGAGTTAAAAAAAGAAACACCTCGTTCAACAGGCAGAAACAAGGGGGGGGGGGGGGGGGGGGGGACTAATTCACTTTAATGGCGAACAACGTACATTCGGACCGCTCACCCGGCAGAAGAAGGGGAGTTTGTCTTTACATAAAAAATCACCACTCATACAAAATCATCGACACAACACCAGGACCAGAATTAGACTCACTTTTCATCGATCTCACCATTAACGCAACTACGCGCCAACATAGACCCAACCCGTAACTTCGGAGTTATTACAGAGTGGCATGAACACACCATTCCAACATTTTAACCAGCAGCTTCGAGCACTTCTCACTGAACTAGAATAAACCCACCGTTACGTCTATATTATGTGGCTTTAATATCAATCTTCTTACTTATTCCACTCATCCACACATTAATACTTTATCAATACATCACTTGTCAAACTCTTATATCCCCAAAATTAACCGACCTACAAGAATTACGCATAACCCAGCCACGCTCATAGATAACATTATCACAAACTCCACTGCACAGACACCACAACCAGGGAATTTGTCACTCTGACACTACAGATCATTTCCAATATTCCTCATTACATCTCTCAATATAATCATGCCCAACACAACAATCACTAAACGTGATTACGGATATCAACACAACATTCGCCCATTTAACCGGATACTCAAAACTGAATCATGGGAACATTATACTCACAGAAAATGACCCTAAAATTTGCTACAGCAACTTCAAATTACAACTTATATTCAAACATTACCCGAATCATTCCCCTACAAAAGAAGACCATAAAATATCGTAACCATAAACAGCCCTGGATGACAACACAATTTCCCCGTCATCCAAACACAAGCACGGCCTCTACAAAACATACCTGAAGAAAATACAACACCAGCAACCAAACAACAATACAAACAATACAAAACAATTATCACAGTATTCGTAGTGCCAAGAAAAAACACAACACAGAACAATTCAGACACTCGAAAAATGATCTTAATATCTTAAATACCAAACCTGGACATTCCTCAACAACATTCTATGTAGGAAGGTATCCACTAACAAATCCCTGACCTTTCCACTCATAATATAAGCAGAATAACTGACGCACCGCTTGACTAGCTTACGCATTCAACGATCACTTTACTAACCTGGGCAAAAATTTGGCTAACAAAATTTTCACCTTCAATAAACCATTTAATAAACACCTTCCTAAAAACACATTCACTTCAATTTTCTGAATCCAGTTACTGTAAATGAATGCACAAACTCAAACTTCGCCATCTGTTTAAACCGTCGTAAAAGTGCTGGGACCGGGAGGGAGTACCCATAATCCTGGGATTGCTAACAATCCGATATGATCCATCATTCTTCGCCTCTGATTGCACATATTTGAACAACCGAACAATCACTTCTCACGCGGAACTTTCCCAGACCTCCTCAAATCAGCCAAAGTCATTCCAATTTACAACAAAGATTGCACATAACATTGCAAATACAGCCCCATTTCTGTTCTTCCATCTTTTTCAAACTACTTGAAAAAATCATGTACAACCCGTTTCTTTCTACATTCTTCAAGAAGAACAACATTTTTGTCGATGAACATACGGTTTTAGGCCCAAACTGCTAAATACATGGCACTCTTGAACTAACAAACCACCTCAAACCTTGCACTAAAAATAAACTTCACAACATGGGGGTTTTCCTGGATCTCTCCAAGGCTTTCGACACCATTGACCACAACATTCTTCTTCACAAGCTTTATCATAACGGTTTGTCCGTTGGAGTAGCCTTGGAGAGTGGTCAGGAGTTACATTACTAACGCCCACAATCAGTCTCCCCGTCCACTCCATTGCATCATCAATCAACCTATCACATTGGCGTCCAGAGGCTCATCCTTGGAACCCCACTTTTCATCATTTGACATGAACGACATCACCAACATTAAACACATTAAAACTAATTTATTTGCAGATGACACAAACATTTTTCTCCAAACTCTAAACATTTTATGCACTTTTTGACAAACATGAATCTGAACTAGCAAAAATCATGATTGGTTTCGGGCTAACACTTTTTCTCAATGTTTCAAAAAACTAACAACTAAATGCTTTCTCTACACACAAAACCATCCACAAATCAAACATCTAACAAGAGATAACAGACAACTCCCCAGGTACCACAACCAAATTTCTTGGCCTTACAATCGACGACAAATTACATGGAATGAACACATCAACTCTGTCACTTACCAATGCGTCTCACCGCAATGGTACAATCTACAGATGGTAAAACACCTACCAGACGACACCTAAATCACTTGACAAAACACACTAGTTCTCCCAGTACTCTTAGCCTTAGCTGCTGTA
Organism: Ophioderma brevispina; assembly: GCA_023653785.1. Lineage (NCBI taxonomy): Eukaryota > Metazoa > Echinodermata > Ophiuroidea > Amphilepidida > Ophiodermatidae > Ophioderma > Ophioderma brevispina. Next base: position 30,929 of record JAMKCH010024146.1, on the reverse strand, counting down.
ACATCATTTGGGCCTCAAACTATCCCTTTCCACGGGTCACCAAAATAAAAATCCCACGGAAATGGGCCATTTTGCACTATCACAAAATACCCACAAACTCCTATTTCCCCATGTATTTACTCACTGAAACACTTAAAATAGAGAACCTCAACCAACTTCAAACCGCGCTTTCTGTTTGACTATCACCACAATCAATTTTTAACCTCCGAACTTCAGCAATTACTTAACCACAAACAGACAAATCAATAGTACAACACCAGACAAGCCGACAAACTTTATCTTCCCCTCCCAAAATCTACCTCTGAAAAGGCACTTTAATTCCAGTATCACGGCGCAAAACTTTGGAATGATTTCCAGAATCTACCACTACAATTACAACAAAAATACTTTTAACGCTAAACTGAAAAAAATTTTCTCAACAGTCTTATATTCTTAATAATTACATCTACAAGTCCTGTTTCTCTCCTCACTTTATTTTTCATCTCATTTCTATCTTTATTCCTTACTTTTTCCTCACCTCTACCTTTTCAACCTATGCTTCCTCTTTGCAATTTAGTACAGGGTGAGTCAAAAAGATTTACACTCGTGTTGTTTGAATTTTTTTTATACAGGTAGTGGAAAAATCTACCGAAGATATTGAATATCACATATAAACCCAAGATACTCCAACCTACCTACTTAGGAAATTTGAATTTTGATTTTTGAATTTGATGGGAAGTTATGCTAACTCAAAGATAGGTACCCATTTTTCACTCTGTCCAGGAATCACGTGTTGTTGAATTTGGCCAAAAGACTTTTGGATGAGTCTACACAAGTACTATCATGACATTCTTTTGTGCTTGCTTTGATACCTTTGTGTAAACTTTCAAATATCAAGAAATGTTTCCTATTTATGAAATCAATAACAATTACTGCAATCTTACACCCAAACTTTGAAGCATTATTTCATTGAATGTTCAAACTTGTTAGTCTCTTGTTCACTGTGTCAACGGAAACTGAGAAGGCGAGTTGTAGGTAATCCTAGGCAATGCATCCGTTACCCACATTTTTTCACGACGCATTCATCAATCTGATGGGGTGGGGGGGTCTACTTTGGGAAATCATATTGGAACATTACACAGATTCAACCACCACCTGTCCTTTCCCTTTGCATCTCAATCCTTTCCTCTTTGCTTTCCTTTAGTCCCTTTCTGCTTGTCCTTTCCACCTTTCCCCCACTTTCCCTGCTTAACCGGCAGCTTAAGCTTACTCCCCGGGCCAAAACCCACGGGGGAGGGGACCAAGTGCTCCCCTTTCCGCTTCTGCCGTGATATCGCTACTGTTATTGGACTGTTGTTAAGAAATATATCAACAACAGTGGTACGGATTAGGTATGGTTACTTTAGAAAAACATCAAAATTTATTAATCATTTAGATAGCTTTAGATTACGATTAATCCCATGGCGTTTTGCCGTTGTTGACGTAAAGAATGTAAAACCGGGTCCATATGGTTTTTGGGCGGCTTTTCTGTTAAGTTACCATATCTACATATGGGAAAATGTAAACTTTCGAATTTTGTTTACCAATGACAGTGGATTAATGAGCTATTATTTTTCCTTGTATACAAACAATTTCTAAACTTGTTAAATATTTTTAATATTTTCTGAAATCGAAGGTAAATCTTTTGCGTCATCATCACCCTGTTTACATACCTCAGCAATTATGTTGAGAAGTCTGTCTTTCTTTTCCAATTCCCGTATCCTTTAATAGTTTTTGGTTTGTTTTTTCTTTATGTAATATTGACCTATGTAATTATTTATATCATCCTTACTTGAGTCATTTTTTGTACATATTGGTAACTTGTGTAATATTGAGTATATTTTTATATTTAGGGATGACAGGCCAGCAATAACTATATGCCCTATTGGGTTGTCCATTACTGGTCCTAGCATATCATATCAGGTCCCGCAGGAGTTCCCTCAACCTGTTCATCTTATACATTTTACAATTGATACTTTCTTGTATTATTTACTGTCATATATGATCTGTATTATACATTTCTGGTCATTTACATATGTTATGCTGAATAAATCACTTGAACTTGTTTTTTTTGCATATCATAATGCTGTCCATATCCTAAGCACTATGCCAAAGAGCAAAGCGGAAACCGAAATCCTTCATTATTTACACACTCACAGGTTTGGTTCTAAAATTCCGGAGCCGGATTTTTGTTAACCACAGTATCCTATGGTACACTGTGGGGGTGCATAATATACATGTTTTACTGCATCAAAACGAAATATGCGATCGATCTCAAATTTGGAATTACGCATTTAGGTTACATCTTAGTTGCTAGTTGACTATTTTGTAAAAAAGAATAAACCAAAAATTTATAATTTCAAAACCTCTGAATCAGCCTTTAATAGTACAATTGACAAAGTCTAATATTTTGAGTATTCTTTAAAAATTTGCATACGATCTCCACTTTAATATTTGGTCATAATATGCCTGAAATTGGACAATCAACTTTACAGTATTTTGCTACATTTCCAATTACAGCCAAATACTATCATTTTCTAAGCTTTTTACAGTATTTTGACTGTAATTGCGCTGGTTTTTCTTACAGTGGTATGTCTAACAATAACGTCACATCCCCCACCCAGGTGATGTTTTACTGCTGTATTCAATCGAAGGGCCATTTTTCATATCGCACTCCTGATAAAGCAAGACAGTGAGTAACCAAATCCACACTCCAAGTTCGATAGATCTCTTCTAAGAAAGTAAACAAATGCACAAGATTTTCCCAACACGGTAAAATATTAATAATATTTATGGGTACGGTGCTCTTTGGTTCACTCTTTTTTCTCAACCCGATGTTTGTTTCTTGTTCGTATCACGCAGGTCTCAATGACAACGAAATTGGCCAGGATGGGCTACCATTTGCAACTTTGCAGTATGCCGGTGGACCTGGAGCACTCGAAGAGCTAGAGAGCTTTGCAGAGACTGGTCACAGGAGAAATCTTACTGAAGAACAGACTAGTAAGTGAACTGGTAGTAAATAGATTGCAGGGTTGTTGTTATGCCTTCACAGTGACCCCACAGGTCAAAGGTAATCTAGAAGTCAATTAGCTTGGAAAAGCCCTAGAACAACCAAATTTTGCTAAATGGACTCTTGAGCTGGTCAAAGGTCATACAAGGGGAGCGGCACTAGTTAGCCTTATTTTAGCACCTTATTTGGCTGCTGAAGGTGCTACGTTTGCCGAGTTATATTGCTGTTGCAAAGTTTGCTTCATTGGATTGTTAGTTAATTATGCTAATAGTAGAAAAATAAATAAAAATGTGGAAAGTGTGAACAATTTCTTCTATGCAGGTGATTAAATATATGGAATACTGAGTAATAAAAAAATTAACGAATCATATTGGTTTTTTACAGGTGATCCAGATTTCTGCAGCCAGCCTTGATTCCAAGAAGGAGTAAACCATGGTGGGCAAGAGGTTGTAGCCATATATGCTATCGGTCCTATGTCTCACATGTTCCACCAAGCACGCACGAGCAGAATTATATTGCTCACGTCATCCGCCACGCAGCCTGCATGGGGACTTTTACGGTGACATGGCTCTCGATTCCCACCCGCAGAAAGAAACCAAATCCGAAAGCGACCCATCGGGATCTGATACCACTTAGGCTCTAGAGGGATAAAAATAAAGTCAATTTAAAATAATTAGAATTTAAGTTGTAGGTTTCAAGTTGAGAAGATTATCACACCTGATTGAGTGCGAATTATAAAAGTAGAAGTCCCCGAGTAGAAGTGGAGTAGTGTACATCGGGAAGTATTACCAAGAATTAATGTTTGATTACTTAAAAGAACACAAGCGGATTGGCGCAAAAATTAAATTTGATGACACATCTCTCTTTGGCAATTAAGATATCGTAGTTCTATAGTACTTCATTAATACTTCATTCACAGAGATGACATTGTTTTGACGTGAAATTTATGATATGAAAATGCAAAAAAATTCTAATTTTTGTTCATGTTAACTGGAATTTATAATGGGAGTATATATATAAAAAAATATATACTCACTTTAGAGTCTCTGGCTTAAACTATGGTCCCTCGGTGACTACATTAGTACATTTTGCGCCCCTCAGCAAAATCACGTAGTCACCTCGGAACCATATAGTTTTAACCAGAGCTCTCATGTCAGTATATAGTTGTATATTGTTGACTTCTACTTCAAAAATATTGCTTATGTTCTTACCACGTGTTGTTCTGTTCTTTGGCCCAATTATGAGAAGGCAATAGTTGTATGCAGAGTATCTAAATATCCAAAAGCTAAAATATAGTATCCCCCTTAAAAACACGATTTTAACTAAAGAAATGGTAAACGCATTGGTAAGAATGCGTGGACTTTGATGTTCTTGCTTGAATGCCAGTGTTATTGTGAGTGCACATAAAATGTCCCTTGCTAGGCTCTGTTCCCATAGCAAAAAAATGCCGTGAAGGCAGAAATGTGCAGGAAATAGTTTTTTTTTAAATAATTTTATAGGTGTTATTTTGTGTGAATTGCTTTCTTTAATAAAACCCTGCTAAACAATGCTATATAAATATATAAAATAACCCCTGTTGCTTAAAACTTTCTTAACTTTGTGACTAACTACACACGTGTCACAAAACTGGCTTCAACCCATTGCTAAGACACCAGTTTTTATTACAGTGTAAGCTAGTGTAAGCTGTTAAAACACTTATATATTAATCACTGTTTAATAGGGGACAGGTAATCTTTTTGTTTTTTAAACATACGACCAACATGTTTTAACGATGTTTATGAACCTTGTATATTCTGTGTTGGTTTGAAGTTTAAAGATTGTGATATATTACCCTTTATCTGTCATCGTACGTTTTTTATTTTTATTTAATGGTAAAAGAGCTAATAAAGTGTCATAGAGTAATAATTGCAATTGTAGTGTTGTGTTTTAGTCATTTGTAAGTCGAACCTGCTCTCCCATAATGTATCGCAGATCATCACATTTTTCTCTTCATTCCTATAGACCTACGATCTGTAGACGTAGCTGCATTAAGGCTGACTCAGAGATTTTCAGAGGAGGGCGCTCTCAATTTTCAAACAAATCGTGTTTTTTTGCATATACATAATGCTTGTCCATATACTAATCACTGTACTAGCTAAGCTAAAATGGAAAATCACAACTTTGTTATGAAATTCCGGATCCGGAATTTTTGTTATACACAGTATGCACGTAATACTATACATAAATGTATACTGCATCGAAAAATCCGATTGATCTTTAACTCTGGAATTGTGCATTTTAGGTTACTATCTTTAGTTCTATTTGACTATTTTCAGTGAGTTGGATCGAGTTTATTAATACGAATAAAAAACTTCGTCCCTTTGCCCTAGGTGCCGCCATTAGACAATTCTGTTACAGCTAGCTACCATACTATCATACAAATGAATAGGACATCCTTTTTTAGAATTAATGAACTAGCTACCTGACAAAATTTATTTGCACAATATAGGATTCTGAAACATGCCTCTATGTTATGAGAACAATATATAGAAGAATTAAATCGACTGGAAATAAAAATCAATCGACGGAAAGTCATGGTTGTGACTGTCTGTACTTAAAGTAGGAAGGTCTTTCGAGGAGAGTTAAAAATGTGGTGCTTTTTTACGGACTGTCCAAAGCCAACGCATTTGAAGAATCATATTTAGCAAACGCTGATGTATAGTGTTGTAGTGATTAGTGAAATGGTTTTGTACTTGAGTGGGGAAGTCCATTTGAGAGTTAAATATGGTGAGTTACCTTCAGAGTATTAGAAGAGTTTACATTAAGAAAAGGTGTGATGTGGTGTGTTATGACTGGGGTGTTAATGTTACATTTGATTAGGGCATGTTATTCCGAGAGTTTAAATATGCGAGTTACCCAGAGTATCAGAAAATTTCTGCTTCTACTTCTTCCCAACTTACTTTTCGATATATTAAATATATGTTTTACATCAAAATTCTTTCTGTACTGTGAAGTTGACAACTCACCATACCATATATTTACCCTCTAACTACCCTACCTATACTTGACAAGTACAAACCTCTTTTTCATTTTTTCCGTAACACACCAAACCAGAATGTTTACAAACACAACTCTTGCAATTAACCTTGAATTAACTCACCCACATTTAAAAGTCAACAAAAGCCCTCAAGTTGTTAGGGTTTGTCAAACCATCCCCAATGCATCAACATAAAACGCCCATCCCAACCTTTGCCATATCTAATCTGCCATAATGCGTAATCCACCATATTTGACCTCTCTTAATGACTAGACCCCCACTTTAAAGTACAAACATTTCCAACTCGCCAATTTAATTACAACGATCACTATTTCCAACATAACCTCTTAACTCTTCCCATCTCCATCTCCTGGTTGTGTGATATCTCACCATATTTGAACACTCCAAATATCACCCATTTCTTTTGCCTACAATGATGCAGCCACAGTGCTGAAAATGCCGAATAACATTTTAATCCGTCTTTTTTTAAGTATTCACCAAAAAAACTTATATCTGAAATCTCTGAGTCAGCTTTACCTTTAAAAACTTTCATAATTTGTACAGTGTTATTATAGATCCTCCTTATTTAACCCTGAGATAAACCGTATTTTCAGTGAAATACGAAAACTTTATTTTTTTTTACAATATAATGAGTTTCATTAATTTCCGGTAAATTGAGATAATATTTTCTAGAATATAACTTCTATTTTTTTTTCGATTAGTTGTTTCTTTTGCGTTTGTTTTTGGTTGTTTGGGGTAAAACAACATTAAAAAAAACTTACCAAGACTTCCTTGTTTCTATAAGGATACCAAGGGTGTTTTGATCAATCACATAATCATAGCCGAGTGCCCTATACCATACTGACCTAAACACACTGTCGTCTAGGGATAAAAGTGTTCCAAAAGTTTAAGAACCATAAGATATTTCGATCAGCTAAAATTATCTAATACTGGAACTCGTTGTGGGCTAAAATCGTTTTTAAAGTCGGGGTTTTATGTTACAGAATATAATTGTTATGGGAAGCACAACATGACCCGTATTGAGATGAATTTCCCAACTTGGTGCATTGTGGGATTGATTCAAAACACCCTCTGAGATGATTCATAGAGTTGTCAATACCATCTGTAATAATTTCTAATAGTACATGGTCAGACAAAATACCTTTAATATTTAAAATTCAAATTTTAAGCATTTCTTTAAATGGGCCTACAGACAACAACTGCATGGCTAGACAAAATTTAGAATATTCTATAACACCTCAGTTGAAACCAAATCATTGTAATGGCTGTATGGTTAGACTTTGAAGTGAGCGTGAATGACGGGACAAAGTAAATTCTTGTAACAGGCAATCGGTTTCCCACATGTCTCTTTGCTAATATACATGGGGGCGTATACCAAATAACAACGGTATAAAAAAAGCGTAGTCCCATCAGGGGGATAGGGCCAACCAAGACGCTGAATATTGTGTGGATTTTTGGCATATCATGATTCAAGATGGATTCATGCTCATGTACATTGGTATGTCCATCTCCCGTTTAACTGTATTTTGCGCAAGCGACACGAAACAGGCTCAGTGCAACCCATGTGTTTACATACTAAAACGCTCTATTCCGTCATGCATGTATATACATACAATAGAATTCAGAATTTCAGAATTAAGGCGTCATTTTTGTTCAAGGTCTTCATAGGGTAATTATTTCATAGTGCTCCGATTTTGGATGACCCCATTCTCAAATTGTCTTTCTGTCATATTCTATAAAACGCAATGCATTTTAGTATGTTATTAGATAGTAACTAATGACCTTGTAAGACCATTTTACATTTTGACCTCTAATTACATGACCAAATGGGAAATAGTGCAAGTATTATATTCCCGTCCTTTGGTAGTCCACCAATCTATTAACAAATACTAGGTACAAATCCTGGACAAAATTGTGCTACAGAAGGTGTTTATATTTTTGCTGTAACTAGCAGTAAAAGGTTCTCCCAAACAACATATCAAGAAGGTAGAAAAGGGAAGCCTGTGGCAGACATGCTAATTTGCATTTATCCGTCGTGGACGTAACAGCTCATAATGCATGTTTAGGGAATTTTTTATTTAATAATAATATAATAGCACGAGATTTATAATAGCGCCTTATGCTATTGGCCTTTAAGAAGCGCTTTCACAAATGGCCGCTGATCACTGTGTCCCCAACATACTCATCACCACCTTTAGCATCATTTCAAGGGTGCAGCAGATCGGATCAGCGCTTTCCCTTATCAGCAAAAACATCATCGAATAACCATCACAGCCGGGACCAGCTTCCCAAATATCGCATGGGTAAATCGGGACAGCGGTTAATTTCTTGTCCAGGGAAATTACAAGATAGCTGAATCTCACAGGGCTCGAACGTACGCCTACACGCATGAATGAGCATACACTGGAGTCGAGCGCTTACCTGATTGAGCTATCTTGTCCGTTAGTACACAATTTCTGTATTTGAGCATGTTTTACATGGATATTCCTGCAAGATGTGTATCACTTACAATTGTTATGTGGAAAATGATGATCATTATTCAAGATGGCCGCAGTTTTCCCACCAAAATTCATTTTGTATTCTAGATGATTTGTCAGACTACAATCCGGCAATCCGGACAGGGAGATCTTTATTTAGCAAATTATTATCAGAGAGTATTAATTCAAATACATTGGGTCAACTAGTGTCGGGGGCACTCCCTATGTGATGGGTATATGCCTCGACCAGGTGAAAAATAGGGTCCTTTCAGATAAAAAGTACCAAAAAAATACGGGGTCATTCGATACAAAAGTTGAATAAAAATGGGGTCATCCAGTATGAAACTTTAAGAAGGGGGTCACTGAGGTTAAAACCTGAAGTTAAAATAGGAAGTGCCTATTTTCCAAAGATCAAATTGCCATGAAATTATAAAATTGCTGCAATTAAATTATAAAATTGTTAAAAATATGCACGTAGGCCGCGAAAATTTAGAATTTTGGGTGTTCAAATTCTTTAGAAAAGTGAATAATGTTATGCAAACTTGTGAAAAAAGAGGATAGCAGGAGAGAGGAAAATGGGGGTCATTGAGTATGTGAAAATTTTTAAAAGGGGGTCATTGGGTAATAGCCTGGGTAGGACAGGACAGCAGCACAAAAAAGGGACAAGCATTCTAGACGTCACCAAAGTCAGCATCTCACAGACCTAGATTACGTTGCTCTAAAAGGCGATGTGATATGTGCTGCACATGATCTACTTTAAAGCATCTTTTGAGAATGCTGCAGATAAAGTCGGCCTACATCTATATGCCAAAGAGACGGAATGGAATACATGACCGTCAATGAGGAAAGAGAATCATCAACCTATCTGCATTACACACGGTACCCAACTCAAAGAGGTGAGACTTCTAGTACCTCGGGTCCTATGTTGCAGACAGTAAGAAAGACTCAAGATTTAAAGGGCCCTGGCCCGATCGCTAATAACATCGTTCCCATAATCCTAGATTTTACTGGAAGTGGTCAACATTTCAGAAGAAAGCTTCTATTTTTTCTCATTTACCCTGTGAATTTCACAATGTGAAATCTTAGGGCTAAAAAATATTTTGTTTGGAAGTAATGAGCGAAAATGTACCCCATTTTTGGTCGACCGATATGTATATGGCTAAGAAAATCATGTTTTAGCTCTCACATGAAAACGGGTTGAAATATCGGCGCAAAATTTTACAGGTGGGGTTTGGAGATGAAGGCCATTCTATCAAGATGAAAACTTTATATACTTAAATCGGGTCGTCCCATTTTAATATTTTGTATAATAACCAAAATATAGGAAAATGACATATAGGTTTCATGCCATGCCTCCTTTTTTCTACCTTTTTGATATGCTGTTTGGGAGGGATTGTACAGCAAGTTACAGCAAGAAAACCTTCTGTAGTAATTTTGTCCAGGTCATACCGTAGATTGAGTGGACTATTGGGACTATATGAAGAATCTGGGACCATTTGAAAAGAATCGGAGCATTCTGAAAATATTACCCCGTGATGATCTTGAACCTTTATTGCCCTATAACTATTGAACTATTATTTAACTATAAACAACAGATAGGGTAAATTATATACCTCATAGATAGATCCTTGTCATCTGATTGGTTAAATGAAAGTCACATGGGTCATTCCATGCCAAAACACCAACGTGTGGAACCCACCCTCTCAGATTTTGTTGAAATTGCAGTCAAAGGTACATTTCATGGGGCTACAGAGGAGGTCAAAAGGAAAAATTCAAATTCCATTCCGTTTTGAAGTTATGGGCTCTCAAAGTTTTACGACGTGGACTATAAAATTGTGATTCAGTATTAAAAAAACTTTATTAATGCTATTTATATAATCAGTAGTTGCCACTTGTTGCATCAATAACAAAGCAAGTAGAATTTTTTTCTATCCCCCTAGTAAAAATAGGCCCTCAAATAGTTGCCATGGTGCGGAATGGACTAAAATGGGCGCTTATTTTGACGCGTACACCTGATATGAAGTTCTAGCATTGAAAAAATATTAGCATACACTATAACAATCATTGTGATATAAGTTTTGTTTTGTATTTTTTGATTTTGATGTCTTCAGTGAAAAACAGATGAAGCAAAGGTTGGCCCATTTTGGTTTAAAAGTTGCAGAATTCAGAAACCTTTACCAGAAAAAGTGCAAAATTTGACTAAGTACTAGGAAAAGTTTGAACTGGGTCACCTAACATGTCATGTAGGAATTGTTTGGGACATGTTTTGGATGATACTGATCACATCTAAAGTGGTCTGTAGTGATGGAAAAAAATCCCAAAATACTTAGTCAAATTTTGCAATTTTATAGTGAAAGGTTTCTGAATTCAGCAACTTTTAAACCAAACTGAGCTTAATTTTGCTTGATATGTATTCCACATTTTTTCACTGAAGACATCAAAAATACAAAACAAAACTTCTATCACAGTGATTGTTATAGTGTATGCTAATATTTTTTCAATGCTAGAACTTCATATCAGGTGTACGCGTCAAAATAAGCGCCCTCTATGTGTGGTCCCATTTTAGTCCATTTTGCACCATGGCATCTATTTGAGGGCCTATTTTTACTAGGGGGATGCAAAGAAATTTTACTTGCTTTGTTATTGATGCAACAAGTGGCAACTAATGATTATGTAAATAGCATTAATACAGTTTTTTTAATACTGAATCACAATTTTATAGTCCGAGTCGTAAAACTTTGAGAGCCCATAACTTCAAAACGGAATGGAATTTGAATTTTTCCTTTTGACCTCCTCTGTAGCCCCATAAATTGTACCTTTGACTGCAATTTCAACAAAATCTGAGAGGGTGGGTTCCACACCTTGGTGTTTTGGCATGGAATGACCCACATGACTGTGTATAGTTTCACTATTTTCGCATAAAACGCGTATAGTACCTTTTTTGCCCGGTATAGTACCTTTTCTGTCCGGTATAGTAACTTTCTGCCTGGTATAATAATTTTTGGACCGGTATAGTAACTCTTTGACCGGTATAGTAATTTTCTGCCCTAGCTGTAGTCTCGTTACTGCAGCAGAAATGATGATCTATCTATGAGGTATATAAAATAAAAATTCCTTTAAAAGGAAAGGGCGAGTCAAGGGGAAATAGCCATGTAAAAGGTATGGGAAGGGATTAGTAAGATGACATTTTGTGGGAGTTTTTGCAAGTTGACTTATGTGATTTTTTGGACACACTTATCCGAGATATACATGAACGTAAATAATTTAACACAGAGTGAATAGGGGGTTCATATCCCTCTATTACATTTACGATTTTTAAAGGAAAACATGCGACCAATCAAAATACAACATAATACACTTTATTCGGGAAAACAATCAACGCTATACTTATCCACCACAAGGTTGACCACTGCAGACTCACCAGCAGAACTAGAAGAAATTCCGGATATTTTGCATGCCGACGGACGTAAAGTATGTTATAGGATTCGGCACACGTACCAACGTGATCACTAACATTTTGTTTTAAATAATTATTTTAAAGCCCTTTAAAAAAATGTAAAGCTCCCACTTTCAGCAACATTGTCACCCAATGACTTCATATTATTTTCTTAAATTTTACCTCTGTCCCACAAAGACTTAAATTTGTCAAAATTGTAAAATGTTCACCCACGCCATTGCACTATTTCAATTCATATACAAACTTAGAATATTCATTACTTCATGACATATTACATATCATTCCACCGTATTTACTCGTAAATATCACATTCTATTAAAAAGTGTGCGCATAGGTAAAAGGTCACACACAGGGGAAATGCGCTAGTACTACTAACATGAAATTTGACTAAGTACTAGGAAAAGTTTGAACTGGGTCACCTAACATGTCATGTAGGAATTGTTTGGGACATGTTTTGGATGATACTGATCACATCTAAAGTGGTCTGTAGTGATGGAAAAAAAATCCCAAAATACTTAGTCAAATTTTGCAATTTTATAGTGAAAGGTTTCTGAATTCAGCAACTTTTAAACCAAACTGAGCTTAATTTTGCTTGATATGTATTCCACATTTTTTCACTGAAGACATCAAAAATACAAAACAAAACTTCTATCACAGTGATTGTTATAGTGTATGCTAATATTTTTTCAATGCTAGAACTTCATATCAGGTGTACGCGTCAAAATAAGCGCCCTCTATGTGTGGTCCCATTTTAGTCCATTTTGCACCATGGCATCTATTTGAGGGCCTATTTTTACTAGGGGGATGCAAAGAAATTTTACTTGCTTTGTTATTGATGCAACAAGTGGCAACTAATGATTATGTAAATAGCATTAATACAGTTTTTTTAATACTGAATCACAATTTTATAGTCCGAGTCGTAAAACTTTGAGAGCCCATAACTTCAAAACGGAATGGAATTTGAATTTTTCCTTTTGACCTCCTCTGTAGCCCCATAAATTGTACCTTTGACTGCAATTTCAACAAAATCTGAGAGGGTGGGTTCCACACCTTGGTGTTTTGGCATGGAATGACCCACATGACTGTGTATAGTTTCACTATTTTCGCATAAAACGCGTATAGTACCTTTTTTGCCCGGTATAGTACCTTTTCTGTCCGGTATAGTAACTTTCTGCCTGGTATAATAATTTTTGGACCGGTATAGTAACTCTTTGACCGGTATAGTAATTTTCTGCCCTAGCTGTAGTCTCGTTACTGCAGCAGAAATGATGATCTATCTATGAGGTATATAAAATAAAATTCCTTTAAAAGGAAAGGGCGAGTCAAGGGGAAATAGCCATGTAAAAGGTATGGGAAGGGATTAGTAAGATGACATTTTGTGGGAGTTTTTGCAAGTTGACTTATGTGATTTTTTGGACACACTTATCCGAGATATACATGAACGTAAATAATTTAACACAGAGTGAATAGGGGGTTCATATCCCTCTATTACATTTACGATTTTTAAAGGAAAACATGCGACCAATCAAAATACAACATAATACACTTTATTCGGGAAAACAATCAACGCTATACTTATCCACCACAAGGTTGACCACTGCAGACTCACCAGCAGAACTAGAAGAAATTCCGGATATTTTGCATGCCGACGGACGTAAAGTATGTTATAGGATTCGGCACACGTACCAACGTGATCACTAACATTTTGTTTTAAATAATTATTTTAAAGCCCTTTAAAAAAATGTAAAGCTCCCACTTTCAGCAACATTGTCACCCAATGACTTCATATTATTTTCTTAAATTTTACCTCTGTCCCACAAAGACTTAAATTTGTCAAAATTGTAAAATGTTCACCCACGCCATTGCACTATTTCAATTCATATACAAACTTAGAATATTCATTACTTCATGACATATTACATATCATTCCACCGTATTTACTCGTAAATATCACATGCTATTAAAAAGTGTGCACATAGGTAAAAGATCACACACAGGGGAAATGCGCTAGTACTACTAACATAAGATCTGTCTGTCCGACTATGCGTTTTGAACCCCCTTGACCTATGGACCTGATGTTTTTGACTGCAGGTATAAAAACGCTGAGTTTTATTATCACGGTTTCAGGGGTGACCCACAAAACTCAAAAGTCATCTATAGGTTAATTTGCGTAAAAAGGCCGTAATAAAAAACCGCAAACCTTAATAAAGGTGGCTGATCGCAATCAATCCAGCCCTTCATGTTTCCTAAAAAAATGTAAGAACCTCATTTATTAAAGGTTGCGATCCAATCAAAATCCCACCACTAATGTTTCCCCCTTCCCTCGAGGCCTCACTTACATAAAAGCCCATTAAAATCCATCCACCATTTGGATAGGAAGATTTTGAAAACGTTTTTATTTCATACAACATCACAATGAAAACATTCTTAAATGGGCATTTCGTGATCCACAGCATAGTCTATGATTTACCTAAAGAAAATAATTATTTAAAGAAAGATAATTTTTTCTATCATCTGAACCGTTGACGACTCAAGCATTAAAAAATAAAGCAATAAATCATCGTACTAATACCTTCTACACTCCCAATTTCTGGATATTTCCTCTTGAGACCCTCCCTTTATCCTTTTTTAAAAAAAAAGGAATTTTTATATTTATTATATTGATATCGCCCACGACTTTGCTACATTGTGGTGGCCCAACGTTCAGCATCCGTTAATTCAATTCACTCATAACGATTTAAGACGCTGTTAACCAGCAATCACTGTAAATTTGAAATCCATTAGGGCAAAGCGGGGTGACTGAGCAAGTGCCATACCGTCACCCATCAGTTCACGCAACTTTCGCGGGTCTTCAACTCTGTATCCAAGTAACTAGCGTCCGTAGTGGATCCTATCAACTTTATTTTAACAAGTGAGATCTTTTCCAGATAATTTCAGAGATAATGTGATCGGAAAATGAATGGAAAGCGGGGGAAGAGATTGAAGGGACAGAGGGGATTTTTTTTTGTTATTTAGATCGGTGCTCAGACTGAGTTTGATAGCATGGGGAGATGATTTTTGAGTGTTTTGGGAAGGCAGGCCCAGTAGTGTTTGTCATCATTCAATGGCATTGTGACTTGCATGCCATGGCGGGTACACAGTCACTTCGACGGATGCCAAAAACCCCCTCGACTGATACCAACTCGACCGTCATCCCAACTCGATGGACAACCAGTCGACCGTCATACCAGCTCGCCCGATAACCAACTCAACTCGACCGGTGTAATATACCAACTCAGACCGTCGCGTGAAGTACCAACTCGACCGATCGCGTCGAGTTGGTACTACACGGTCATTACCGATGTTGAACGTTTTTGTGGACACACGGGTGGAACGGCATGTCATTATCTTATTGTATTTTTTGATGTTTAAATTTTGCGTCCTGGTTATTTCTGCCCTATTCTGTTTATGAACCAAACTCAAACCATACAGCGCTAGTATCAAATAATTTGGCGACCTAAATATTCTCTACTAAACCGTGGATCTTAATTAGCCTGGCAGATAAAACTTAGTAATTGTGAGGTTTTGCATCATCAAGCTTATTTTCTAACCTTTTCGCTCGTAAAGTTTGAGGGTTAGGTTTATTGGTTCAAATCGAACAATTAAGCCGTTTGAGAGCAATCCCAATTAGATCGTTTGAGAGTCTCTCCGATCATGAAATGTTTGGTTGAGAGTGGGTCAAAGATATGGCTGAATGAATTTTTACCCGGGCACATCCGTGATGTTTCAGTCATGTTACAAACAGGGTTACAATACGATACCATTTTGCTATCTTGTATTGTCCTCCAGCCTGGTTCGATATCTATCGTGTTTGTATGCCAGTTAATCCCAGAGGCGCCCACCTTTCATCATTATAATAAGCACTATTGGAACTAAGCTCACCTGATGACCTCCCCGTGGTGACGATGTACATGTTAATATACAAGGGGAGGGAAAAACAACAAAAGCACGACATCACGGTTCACAACAAAAGAAAAACACTTAAAATTGAGATCGACAAGGCCGCGGCCCTCAGGGGCTCCCGCTTGTCGTCCTATCCGTTTATAAGGATAATCTATATTCCCAAGCACCACCTCAGCTCCCGAACTAGGCCAGCATTACCCAATAAAGAAAGTTATGTATTTGTTTCAATATATTATTTTTTTGTTTCCATTTTTTCATTTGTTTTGTTTGGGCCCCTTGTTTGGATAGAAACCGCTTTCTCATCATCATCAATTTAGTCGTACTTACAGATTAAAATACATAAAATCAGCACATACAATGACTAAACAAGTAAGAATAATATAGTATTGCACAACTAAATTACCAGTTCAAATTTGGACACTTCGTAGAGAGATATAGATAATAAACCATTGAGTACCACGGTAAGCCCCAAAGGCTCTTATAAATGAGGCTTATTTCCATTGGGCCCTCAAGTGAAACACAAATGAGACAAATGCATGCCACTGTTGTTAAAAGTGTAAAACCACAGCAGCCAATAACTATACTTAAGAAGTGTAATTTATCTAACTTAGTGTTCCAAACTGGCTGACAAATACAATTCTATACTTCTCGTTCTTTCCAAAAAAGCACAGTGCCAATAAGGTAAGATGCATAGTGCAAAATTGATTATCGAAATGACAATTGTTTTCTTGTTTGATATATTTTCATTAATCTTAAGCGTATATTAATTATAATTTTGTGCAAACGACTGGTAAAATAGACTATCAATAATTTCCGAATGAACATAAACCCGCCTACATTGTCCCAAATTGACGGAGCTCAGTTTGGTTCGCCTTAGTGGGGGTCTACATATATTTATACTCAATTATTTTTTTTACATTACACAATTAAAATATCTTACTAAGTATCATCATGATTCGTATTAAATGTTTAGGCCAAGGCCAAGTTGGTTAGGCAAAAAAGGAAACTCTGAATTTCCATTGATGTTAAATTTCCTAAAAATATCCCCATCGTGAAAGGATTAATCTGAAAATGATTGATTTTTTTTTAATTTCCTATTGGAGCAAGTATAATTCAGTCTATATGTTTTAATGGAATAAACAAATCAAAAACACCTTTTTGTTTTCACCTTTAAAGATGCATTTCTGTAACCCAAATACCAGAAGGAAGTCGTTTTCCGCCCTTTTTAATCTTTTCGAAATATACAGAAATAATGGTGCCTTTAAAAATCTTTATTTTGGCCGATGTCACGTCAAGGGTCCCCGCGTCGGACCCCCGTCAAGGTCGGACCTATACATCTACTCAATCACGTCCCTTTAATAATTGACCTACATCCATATGTGGAAATTAAGAACTCTTCAAATAGTACAACATATTAAAGCATATTTTGTTTTATAATCCAAACATTAAAGGTTTCAGTTGATAAAGTCGCCAAAGATTAAATTTACAATTTCCATGTAAAAGCGTAAAGTATAAAAATGCTGATTATATCCAATTATACTCACTACTGACATTTACGATTCATACGACTTTATTTTTTTTCAACACAGTGGACATGATAACAGAAATACTTCATAAAATATTGGATATAGTGCTAGGAATCACAGAAAAAGAAGTCAACGGGGCTAGCCCGATAATGTAATTCTTTCCCGGAAATGGTCTGATTTTATTGGTCTTAATAAGGGTGATTTGGACCCCCCTTATTTACCGAAGAACATAACAGAGAGATGGCTCTCTACTACACAAAATTTCAATTCAGCAAATGCAATGTTTGCGTCGGACGCATTCACCTCGGATTATAACGGTATGAGTAAGTGTGAATCTTTAAAAGGAGTTTTTACCATTGTTATAGACGAGTATATTATCATTTAATTCTACAGCAGAACAGTATTTCCGATGTCGCATTTACTGGACGATTTTGCCATGCCGCTGATTAATGTCTCTGCTTTTTTATGTTGGATGCCCACATAAACATTTTTACATGAGCATGAGGCAACATAGTAACTCAGAAAAAGAAAAATGGCTACAACAGCCCAAACACAATGATGTGGCTTTCTTTCCCTGTGCCAAATCAAGGTATACATGCATACACAAATAATTATAAGCAAAAATACATTTGCAGATTAATAAGCAAGCGATAAACCATCAGTTAATGAAATAAGAGATAGTTTTCACCTCCGCTATAACCATTGACAATATCTAGATCGGCTTATATGTTCTATGATTTTTTTGCCAAAAGGGTCGTGGTTTAGTCAATTCTTGATATTATAACCAAGAAATGCTAAAATCGCATTGTTGCGCACAAAAGGCAAAAAAATACATTTGGTGGCGCTTTGTTCAGGTCATAACCAGTAAGCACTGAAAATAGGTCTAAGATGCTTTGGTGGTCATCATGGGGGGAGGGGGGCTGTTTGGGTTTGCTGCATGTGTGTTTGTGTGGTAGCATTTTGCATAGCCTTTATCGATATAAAACATTTAAAATTCTCCGTGAAAGATGATGTAATACTTATCGTTTAAAATGTACTTTTGCAAATTGTGAATTTTCTTTACACAATTTTAAAATCAGCCTTATTTTTATACTGAAGGGAAAGTAATTTTTGATTCGTCTCTTATTTTCACTATAAGGTCTTTTGGTTGCCAAAATATCAAAACATGTTTAAATTTGAATCTTAAATTACATC
This sequence comes from Ophioderma brevispina, assembly GCA_023653785.1. Classification (NCBI taxonomy): domain Eukaryota; kingdom Metazoa; phylum Echinodermata; class Ophiuroidea; order Amphilepidida; family Ophiodermatidae; genus Ophioderma; species Ophioderma brevispina. Next base: position 12,268 of record JAMKCH010024146.1, on the reverse strand, counting down.
AACAACTGCAAATGTTTTTCAAAATCTTTAAAATTGCGCGTGTGAAATTAGTTGTGATTCGCCCGGTCGCCTAAAAGCTAAAAACGGTGCGTAAAAAGCTTCTAGGTATCGTGTCTTCATCCTTTCATTAAAGATAACCCGATTCCGGTGCATTTTAGCGAAAAAAAAAAAATGGTGAAGTAGCCCCTTCACCGGGGTTTTAAGGGTATGCCTTCAAAGTCGAAGGTGGGGGGGGGGGGGGGTTGTTGCCCAACCCAAGGATATTTTAATGGTGCATTTTGAAAATTTATGCCCAGTATGGCTCTAAGACTTATGTTTTAGTTAAACTAGCCAAATGCCATCAGTTAGAGCTGAAAACCGCATGAAAATACGATATTCCCCTTGCGATTTTTAGCGCAAAATTGGATTTCCCGCCTATTTCGGTCGAAAATGCAATTTTGTGTTGGCCGACTACGCGGACTTGATGACTTTTAGTGTGGACGCCATACTAAGGTTGTTTGGTACTTGTTTGGTATCAATGGAAAGGAGGACCATAGCTATCCCCTTGGTATCAAATCATAAGCATCGGGTGCTTAAAAAAATTCTCGAGGGGGGGGGGGGTGGTACCACCCCCCCCCCCCGGTTAAACCGTGTTACAAAAAAAGGCTTGATATATAAATTACCAGAAATGGAACCCTAATCGATTGCAAATGAACGGAAAAGTAGGCCTACTGCTATAAATGTAAAAGAGTGGAAGTCACTCTGAACGAGCTTCACGACCCACCCAATGTAGAAGTGAAAAATTCACTCGGTTTGGAGTGATTTTCGAGTGAATTTGCACTCTAATTGGGATGGTTTACTCAGATAGCTCCTTTTAGCGTGGACTTCACTCTTTTACTGAGTATAAATCGAACTTTTAAAAACCATAAGGATACTCAATACCCACACTTAACGATGCATACTTATTGTTCGGCAGTAATTGCACGTGGGATTATTGGCAATTAAGGCGAAAATATATGTACTAGTCCAACCTGTGTGTTCTACTTCTTATCGTGTCCAACCCAGTGGTTCTCAATGTGATTCAGCCAGAGATGGTTACTGCGTCTGGCTGCTTCCGGCACTAAATGTTAAACTTGGATGTTAAAATTGTTCACCACTTGAAAAGTTACACCTAGATATTAATATTACGCACCAAAGGCAATTACAAATACATTTGGTCCTCAGGTCCTCATTCCAACCACCAGGAAATACCCCTATTGAGCACCTGAAAAACCAGAAATTTCCCGCTCCGTCGCTGCCGACCCGATCCCGCCTAACCCGAAATTTAAAGACCGTCCCACGTTGTTAATGTTTTTTTAAAAAATTTTCATCCTGAAAACAATGTCTTGATGCAAATGCATCTTGAGCGGGAACACTTGAAGACAAATTGGTAAAATTTTACCAATTATTTGTGTCAACAGCACAAGATATTGTATAATTTACACGACCAATTGGTAACAGGATTTTACCAATTATTTTTGTCAAAAGTACTAGGAAAATTTTATTCAGGAAACCCACACCGCGGCACGGTAATTAATTTTTTTAAGAGTGTAACAACTCCTACTATCGGACAAAACGGCTCTAAGTTTATGGTCCGTGTTTTTTTTCTTTCTAACATGGTAAATTAAATATTTCGTTTATGATATTCTTTAAAATTAAATACACATAAAACCTTGGGGGAAAAGAGCAACATCCATGTCCAATTTTTGTAACTAAGTCATAAACATCAAATATTTTAATTAGATATGTGGACACTATCCGGTCGAATGTTGTTTACAAAGCTTTTGTAAAAGTGATTAAATATATAAAATGACCCGAACAAGGATTTTTTGTTTTATATCATAGAAAATATGTGTGTCGCGTGATATTTTCAAAACGCTGACATTCTAAATAGAATAAAGTCTGCGACTGCATTTTTGTTTTACATCAGAGCCAGTCTCATCCATTTCCCCATATAGTATCAATAGATCTCGCATGTAGTTCTTAAGAAACCATATTCCTAATGCTGTAAGAGACACGAGGACTTTTAAACCCGATTTTGTTGAAATTAAGCATGCTCGCCAATGTGTTAAAATCACACACTCCAAATTTCGTATATTAAATGAGGAAAATCTACTACATTTTTAAATCAATACAAAAAAACAACTAAAATAATAAAATTTTGATTTTAAATAATTTTAATCTAACCTGGATTTGTCCTTGATAGCAATCTAATTATATAATTTTAACGTAAGAAATTTAGAAAACCCTGAATGATAAAAACGGAAAAAGTGTCTTTTATAAGAAGACGACTTCGTATTTTCTGTCGGGCACGGCCATGCAGTAATGCATCTATCTGTAATGCCCGATGAGAAACATCGTGCATGCAAGTTAGAAACTTACCATGTTGGTATTTTTCACAAAAACATATATTTTGACGTTCGCACTAATAAATTCCCCCAAAGAAGAAACCCATTTATTTTATTTTCTTTAAAAAAATTAAAAAAAAAGTGTACAGATAAGTTGTTTTATTGGAAATGTCAGTCACAAGGTAATTTAAAATAATAGTAATATCGAAGATAATCTCCATAGCCACAACGTTCTAGAATTAGAAAGAAAATGGAACTTTAGGAACTTTTGGTTAGTCTATTTGACAACCATTCCCAAAATTACGTTTTATAAACTAAAGCATAAAGCGGCGTGATAATACCATTGACGTTTGGTTGTTAATTACGAATTTTAAGTAAGGTCGTATTTTATAGTTCGTATTTATGAGGTGAGTCCCCCGATATGATCCAAAATTCATATGTTTGTTTTAAATTATAAAAATCCGTCACTGGAGCATATCACCAAAACATCTGATTAGAAATATTTGAGTTTTACGTGTGTATAGACAGTGGTGTGTTATATACAATTGTAATTGTATACCACACTTGTGAGACCTTTTTGTTCATAAACAATCAAGGAACGTTCCTGGGCCTACAATGTCCTCCAACCCTAATCCCTGCGCTTCCCACATGAGGTCCCTAAAGGATATAAAATTTCACTGGGGTAATGAAGAAATTCTGATGAGCTTTCTCAATACCAAAATCTTCAATTTTACTGGAGTAAGTGGGGGAGGGGGGGAGGCAAACTTTTTGCAGCTCTGAGAATTTTTTCGTCAATAATGTTGATTATTTTTAATAATCTTACGTGACAATATTTTGAGTTCAAATCCTTAAAAGCGTAAGTGTCTATAAATATAATGCTGAATATTACCGATTATACTCACTACTACTTACATTTCACCGATTCATACGACTTTATTTCAGCATAAGTAATCAAAAATGATTGGGGATTTCTTTTTTCTTTCATTCTTTTCTTCTTCCTCTCTGGGTGGGTAAAAAAACTACTGTAAAAAAAATGAATGTTTTGGGTTTTCTTCTTTCTCTGCTTTGTTCTCTCTCTTGTTTCGTTTCCGTTCTTTATTATTTCTTTGGTTTAAATCTTTGCTGTATTCTCTTCGCTTTGCGATTCTTTTCCTACTTCTATTGGAGCGTTTTTCTATTCTGGATCTCATTTTTACTTGGGTTTCTCTGTAAAAACGATGGGGTTTCTCCTCTGGTTCTCATGGGTGTTCTTCTTCTTCTCTTTCTCTGTTCTCACTGGTAAATATCCCCTTTCTCATCTGTAAATTTCTTTTCGTCTTTCTCTGTTATCGGGTCTTTATCCCGTCTCTCTCTCTCTTTGGGTTTCTTCTTTGATGTTGGGTTTCTCTGGTAACCGCCCGCCCCCTATATACGCGGGGTATAAGTGGCGTATTTTGGCCGACCGGGGGGAGTTTCCCCCGTCTGTCTCATAAAAGCGGGACTCTATGGTCCAAAATATGCATTTTCATCCCTACTAATAGGAATATTTTGACCACTTTCATACTACATGTGGGCAAACAATTAATCTGGTCGGACTGCCTCGACTGGTTTGAGGTTTGAAACTTTATGTGCCCCAATCCCCAGGCAAAAAATTAAAAATCTAAATTCGCTTTGGTCAAGGGCTAAAGTGTAAATATGAATTGAACCATGTGGCATATTTACCTTTTATAGCCCAAATAATCTATTTCTTTCCAGGAATGTTCTGATTTTAATATTGGTCATGTAATTAAAAATAAAGACTGGATCGAAGCTCATATAGATCTTACCAACCATACGTATCTTAGAAAGAAAAGGTTTTGACGTATAGATTTCTAAGTTGTGTTGTTGTGGTTATCTCTTTGAACACCACCGTTCTTCGCAAAATTTTTTTATAAAACATAAAAGCCATAAAGGCTCATTATAATACATTGACGTTTGGATGTTAATAATTTATAAGTTTCTTATTATAGTTCGTATTTAAAGAGTTTTTAAAATGTTCATTATTAATCAACATGGCACTATTATTATATAGTTACAGTATATTTGTAGATTTTTGTCTACAAAACTTTTTTGCATCTAGCTGCTGGTAAAACCTTTTTCGCGTCTATAATGGTTGAATTTTTCTAATCCTTTTTTCCGTGACAATATTTTTTGGGTTCAAATCCGTACAATGTGTTCGAGTTACGCGCCAAAATTTCAGGAGCTGTATATTGTAAATTCTCTATCACATATACCCATTATTAAACTCAAGGATGATTACCCTGCTAATAGTATGTGTTTCCAAAATGCAGTTTAACATGTTTATATTACTACTGTAAATTCCGGCTACAGGGGTTTTATGATTTTGTAGATTTGGAAAATATCACTCATTAATAGTTGTTTCATCATGAGTCAAAAACTCCATCAGGTGGGTAAGAAACTCGAAAAGGGGTAAATGTAAAATTGAATTGGTCGACCAAATGGCACATTTTTGCTAAAAATACAACAACTTTTAGCCTTTAGATTGTCACAGAGTTAATAAACTGTAGTTTTCTGTTCTTTCTCAGACACTAAAATTGTTGGACCACATCCTATAAAATTCTTGGGTTCGTTACACAGTCTATTTTCGATCGTACATGGACATTTTAAGTACGTCACCACAGAAGACAGCTCCCGACCCACCACTTCCCGACTCCACAAGACTGCATTTTTTTTTTTTTTAAAAAAAAAAAAAAAAAAAAAAAAACACTTGCAAATTACAATTTTTATCCCGACCAGGGAATATTAGTCTGCCCGCGTTTTCCGCGATCGTCAACGGGACAAGGGATGCTGAAAAGCCGAGCCCTAGGATAGGCGACCGCATCATGGATAAACAAGATCCAGCATGTTTAATTGGCGGACGGCCACTTGTTCATGTCCCCGATTAGTCGCCTACCTTGAAACGACGCACACAGTTGTTGCATTCGCTGTCAAGACTGCTCGTCTATTGGGCTTCCGAGTTGTTGACGCCAAGAAAGGTCCCGTCACATTAAGACAACCCGCGACGCGACCCAACATCTCCCAACTACAGCAGACCACGTTCTTTCCAAATCGGCTGCAGTCTTGTTCCAATTACAAGACAAGAGATGCTCAATCCCCGTGTGCATAGGCGATCAAGCATGTCACTTTGTTTCGTTCTTCATCATAGCCGAACCTTTACCACTACAGCACAAAGTTTCTGTCAGACTCTTGCGGTGTCGGCGGACGCATCTTCTCTGTAGTCGCCGAGTGTGGTCGCCGATTCAACATATACAGTTGGGCTGCATTTTCTCTCCCGCTTGGAGAAGACCTTGCCGACAACTTTCCACTGCACACAACCACTCCTGATGCGCACACCTCATCGCCTACCGCTTCAAAGTCGCTTCATAGTGTTTCAAGGCCGACCTTCCCTGTGTCCAAACCGCCCACGATTTTTTTAAGCTGCTTAAAAAAAAAAATCGTGGCGGGTGTTTTCAAATTTGCCCCGTGCTTCCGACCACACAGACTGCAGAAGCACCTGTCACATAGGACATTCCCAGACTTGGCCAAAACTACACCTGAAAAGGAACACTACTCACGATTTTTCCGAAAAAATATGGCCAATCGCAACCAGTCCTTGAGCATCGGAAGCGGTTTTCCTGTTTTTCGAGCAAATAATGGGTAAGACTACAGACACTGCACAGAACAGGCCCAGACCTTGCAGAACGACACATGAAAAGAAAAACTGCTCACTGATTTTCGAAAATTGGGCCAATCGGCAACCAGTCTGTATTCTGGAGCAGTCTGGAAGGGGTTTATCTAGCAAAAAATCGGCTGGTTGACTGAGCCTTTAATAAAACCGAAAACACCCCAAATTCATAAGACTTTTCCGTTATCTTTTCTACCAGTTTTGTTTGGTCCATAAAATAAAAATTATGTAGCGATTTAAAAAGAATAGTCTTCGAAACGTTTCCAAAGTGTCTTTAAACGAATCAAAGTAAAATATGCAGAGTCTATACCCTCCAGAAAATCCCCTCTTCCCCTTTAAAAATTGAGATTTTATAGACCTAATGTGGAACTTTACTCGACTGATTCCTTTTGTTAATCTGATAAATCTTTAATTAAGCAAGTCGTTTTGTTCTATTATTATTCTTTCCTTATGTAAAGCTAATTATCGATACAGAACAATTTAAAGGCAGACTCAGAGAATTCCCGATAAGGTCGTGCACTCAATTTTCAAACAAATCGGTTTTTTTCATATACATATGCTTGTCCTATAACTAATCATTGTGTGAAATAACTAAACTCAAATCGAAGTCCTTCATATAAAAAAAAAACAACTTTGTTATAAAATTACAAATCCGGATTCTGTTTGCCTTTGATGAGTTTGCCTGATGAAGATCCCTGATGCTATGATTCCTGCTAGTGATCGAACGAAGATGAAGATCCTGCTAGGGATCGAAACGTCAGTCAGGCCCACATTCTAGTACACAGTTTACCTACACTGCTATTTTTGTGGAGAAAGCAGTTATAACGCATTTTTATTATGTTTGTTTAAAATCAATGTTAAGAAATCTAAACCTATATATCTAAACATCTAATATTTGCATCTCGCCGCGCCGCAGATATATTTCGCGGGCACGTGAGTGAATTGGCCGTCTGTGTTGTGGGATAAAACAGCTTTTAAAAACGATGTACGGACTGAATGAATATCCTAAGATCATATCTCAGGTACGGCATTACATTTACTAAGTCAATCTCTGTCCTCTTTTGTGTGAACATGAATAGGGCATAACAGTCGACCAGAATAATTCAGTATCATGTTGACATTTTTGATCGGATCGATCGCACGATCTGAGGGGGCTAAATGCAAATGTTTGGAACAATGACAAATCGACGGCATCGGGTTCCCCGCAGGGATTCATAGTGCACGCACGGATGCAATGCTCTCAAATCGCCATTTTGCGATAGTTCAAACCCCGGCGTTCACACTATATCTATCGCTAGGTATCGTTATTATTCGGAATCCGCTATTTTTTCAGGCGGCACCACTGCTCAGCAGTGTAATTATAACTTTACTTCACAAATTCACACCATTTCACAACATTACATAACCACATCTATCTACTACCTTCACTGTACGCACATTCTATACTACTACTGCCCTGGAACGCTAGGTGCGTGCAGGGACAACCCGGATAGCCCCTAATCTTTTCGACAAGGCTGCATTTTTACGTGCTCAGGGATGACTTGTCTGAAACACGGGACCACCATTTACACGACTCTCCGACCATGAGACGCCGGTCACCCACTGCATACACACCTGCACATTCTACGCAATGGGTGGGGAGGGCGAGTATAAATTCATACTCCCACTGTAGTGCAACATTAATGCAATTTCCGACCTTATAGGAATATTTGAGTATGACCAATAAGCTCGACTCTCGCGGGGCTCGACCTACCTGGCGCTCGTCGGTTCTTAATACCCTGCCGACGGGTTCAGCGCTTTAGACCGCTCGTCCACCCCGCCCTTGCTCTCACTATTTATCTCTATACATACAAGGTTAAGGAAACTTCGACGAGGCGGCGAGGCTTGACAACTGTGTATTTAGTGCTCTCCAACGCTGGTTGCTCTCCCTTACCCGGTCTCCCATATGCTTTCTATACTTTCATGATCATGGAACATCACATCCACCCGTGATCCCTACATTAAATTCATCTCTATCTCTAACTTTGGAATGAAGCATTTTAGATAGATATTATAAATACCAAACACATGTATCTTAAAATAGTAATCTAAAATGAAATCTCTGAGTCTGGGGGTCGGCGTCGGCCTTTAGGCTTTAAGCTTCCAAAAAACCACCAACAAATTTAGACCAAATCTGTATCCTCAAAATCTTCTCTGTCCCTTCGAGATTTTATAAGCCTAAAGTGAGATGAGGGTCACTAATTCTAATTAAAAATGCATATCTTATCTTTATTACCAGTCGTTTTGCTAATATTATTATTTTCATGTTTTTAGAATTATGTCTATTATAACAATTAGCGATACTGAAAATTAATCGAATGTTTAAAGAAAAATCTAATATGCATCTCGTGGTGAATTGGCTCATTTTGTATAAAAAGCTTAAAATATGTTAGAATTGCCCCGAGGCCCGATTAACCACGGCAATCATCCGGTATCATTGTCCTCTTTGTTGACCCATGAATGAGCCAGAATCACCCGACCAAGTATCGTCACGGGTGTTGATCGATCGCACAACTTCCAAAACATGAATTCAATTTACACTAATATACACATCCATATCTTCAATTAGGTTATAGCGTGGCCAAAACCACTGAACACATCTTTTGGAAGTCCCGCGGCCGAAGAGACCCCTGTTCTTGTGGTATTTCAATAACCATCCCAAACAACCCGTGCATGATTGAATAGCATTACGCGAGTTGAGTGGCATCCGGTTGTCGAGTTGGGACGCGATCGGTCGAGTTGGTAGTCACTCGACGGTCGAGTTGGCATAAGACAGTCGAAGTTGGTTATCGGTCGAGCTGGTATGACGGTGCTTGGTCGTCCGTCGAGTTGGATGACCGTCGCTTTGGTATCTGTCGAGGTTGCAATCCGTCGAAGGGACTGACATTCGACATGACCATGCCGTGTGCACGAATTCGGGCAACGTAACAGAATACACCCAACATGCAATAATACATAATACTATAGGTGCACTGAATTTAGGGTTGGCAGAACAAGCCTATAGGCCTATACAATTCAATAAAGTTGAACTTCAAGCTAAGCTAAGCCTTATGAAAATAGGTCCCTAAACCCTGACTTTGCCTGAGGCTGAAGGCAAACTGAGGCTGCTCTTGATTCTGAAATAAAACTTTTTGTTAATCAATCATGTATTCTCAGATTTAAGTCTTAAGACCCAGTCCCTGTCGGGGGGGGGGGGGTGTTTCCTCAGTGGAAATCGGTATGGTACATTTTGCCCGGGGGGGGGGCACTCCTATCCTAGGGCTAAAATAGGTACAGGGGAGTTGCGGATACTATTGACCACCAGTTTTTTAAAAACTTTTGTTTGGTCACTGAAATGGCCCCCCCTTTTTTAACTGCACATGAAAGTACCCCCTCTTTTTTTTCGCTCAGTGATGCCTCCCATTTTAATCAAATGTCACTGAGGACCACCTTATTTCTAATTTCATTTCATTAATGCTCTCCACAGAAAGCCCTCTTTTTTTAATGTTATAATACTATTACAATATTTTACTGGGTTTGAATGGTTAGAAAAATTGCCCGAGAATGACCCGCCCCTTTTTTCACACAAAATGTGAGAGGCTCATGATTGACCCCCAGTTTGGCTCCTCCTAACCAATGACCCTTTTTTTTCGACCCTAAGTCCTCAGCATATGCCCCTACTTTGAAAGTCCATCCGCACATCCCTAGGGCCCTAACTTCCTATATGAAGCCCCCCAGTCCCCCCCCCATCCCCCCCCCCCCCCGTGTGTTGCCACAAAATGGGTCCCATTTTCACACCCAACTGTATTTTACGATAGTCGTTTTGCCCCATTATATGCTAGTCCTATGCTATGTGGGTTATTTTTTTAAGGGGTCAATGCTACTATACACTCATAAATGTGTTCATTTTTTCGAGTTAAGTGGGGCACAATTTACTATGAAAATGTTGATTTTTCCTGTTTTTTTTTTTTTTTTTTTTTAATTTTACCATGAAAATGGGCCAATTTTTGCATCACTTTCACTCACCTTTGTCAGAGTATTTCACTCTTCTTGTGTCAATTTGGCACCGCCAGTGTTAAAAAAAATAATAAACACTGACATGTGGTATAAAATTAACACCAAGCAGTGTCATATCAAACACTGTAAGTGAAACACTGAAATGTGTGTTTTTATGGTGGTTAACACCGAAACAGTGTAAATCTAACACCAGTGGGTGCGGTCTCGTATTGAATCCAGGAGGGAGTTAAAATTTACACCCATGGCATTTAAATGAACACGCCAATTTTTGAAGTGCACATCTATGGGTCAAAATTTCCAACCCAACTATATAAATCTAGAATAGGTTTTCTTAATTATTAGTTTCTCGTAGCAGTGACCTCCAAAAAGTGAGGATGGCGGCTTTTAATCTTTATTTTTTATTAAATAGCACTAAAATATGGCTGTTTTCATTTGATAATTTATATTACTGCCAACTTTCAGCCATAATCAGAAAAATGACAAGGCCCTTTTTTAAGTTTGTGAGGAATAGACCCCCCCAGAGGTCTCTAAAATTACATTAAAGAGACTGTGGCTGGTTAATAACACAATTAGACCTACCGTCCATCAAAATTTCAGGATTGACAACACATTAATTTTAATAAGAAAATTGAAAAATGACCTTATCCCAAAAAAGTGATGAGGGAGTGCTACGAGAATCTGATAATTTGCCCATGTGCGTATATGTAAATACATTCTGATGCTATTTGCTAGGAAAGCGAAGGACACCTTTCGGACCGAACACCTATAGATAATATCTATCGCTCCTCTACTAAACCTGGCTTGATAGCTTAGTTGGCAAGAGCATTGCGCTAGTAATCCAAAGGTCGCTGGTTCGAATCTGGCCAAGCGCACATTGGGTTTTTCAACACTAACATGCGCTGGCCATCTCCAGGAATGATTAATAATTCTATTACCCTTACTGCCCATTATTCAAAAGCGCACTCTTTGATTGATTAGTTTACTGCCCATTAGTATGCATTATTATGTTTGTATGGATCCAAGTGTGGGAAAATGTTGGATCCAAAGCATAATAATGATAAAATTGGATGAATTTCGCCCAATATTTATTGGTCTTGTTAGTAGTTTTTAAATTTTGGGCTCGACTATGTCTCACCCAATATTTTTGCAACTCAACTCCACCAATAAATAAAGGCTCATTCAATCCAATTTTACACCAATAATGGGTCGTGATTATGTCCTTAAGCATGATGCAAAGGGCACATACTTTTGGCGCTTATCACCAACAGTATAGGTACACTTGCAAACATTTATGTGGAGAAGGCAGAGCGCGCTCTGTAAAGACGTAAGCAACTGTTACGTTTTTAGCAAGAATTTGCCAGATTTTTGGTTACGGTATCATATTATTTTATTTGGGCAATAAAATAGAAATAAAGGGTGCGATGTTCATGTTTACGCCAAATAATGTGTCCTCGGCAGTAAAAACATTTGAATAATGGGTCTCGGCTTCATCTCGCCCATTATTCATGTTTTTGCCTCGGACACATTAAAGCAATATTAGCACATTTTTTTGAAGAGCGCCCCCAATTTTTCAAAAATTTGGAGATTTTTACACGATTGCATTGGTAACTGGCTAGTAAACTACTGTGAATGGTTAAGCTCGAAAATGTCTATGTGTCACAAACGAAGGAATTTTGTACTAGAATAATTATTATCGGGGATCCCCGATAATACAACGGCTGCTGGAAACGGCCTTCCAATGTGAAATAGCCGGGAAATAGCACCATGTACGTGTCTACGCTCATCCATTAGTTGTTTTAATAGTTCAGGCAAGCCAAGTTAGAGGTTATTTTTCTCGAGGTGGCACTATTTCATCATGGACGGACATAAACGTAGCATTTCCAGCTCTGCCGTTAAGTCCAATCTGGGATCCTAATTCTAATTACAAAATTGCTTATTTTGTAATAAATACGCATTTTTTAACATTCTGGTTCGCAGGTATAGTTTCCTAGACAATTACCAATGTAACTGTGCAAAAATATCAAATTTTGAAAATTGGGGGCGCTCTTCAAAAAATGTGCTAATATTGCTTTAATTATTCTTGCAAAAACATGAATATCTTACCATTTATGTTATACATCCTTGTCTACCTGGAGAACTAAGTTGTTAAAATTTCACAACAAAT
>JAMKCH010024145.1:0-34413 GCA_023653785.1 Ophioderma brevispina | reverse complement strand
CCTTGCTCACAACAATCAGAGAAGGCTGGTACAAAGTTTTCAACAGATGTTTATTTGTAAGTCATTAGCCCAAACCTGGATGGCTTGCAAGACTACTTCTGCATCAGAAAAAAATGGTCTAAATTTTTGGACGAAAAAATATATATTGGCAATTCAAGTGGGAATGCACGATCCTAATCTGATATTCAGTCCTTTTTGGCTGTAACTGAATAATTTTTAGTGGAGTTATTTAAAAAAAAATATGTTCACAAAAGACGTTTTGAGTAGGTTTTTTATCCATTTGAAATAATTGTTCAATCAACTTTGAAAAAAACTAGTATGAAAACTGCTTACAATTGTCTGTACTACTTCAACTATGGTCTATTTTTGGTTTGAGTTATTAAAAATTGAAAAATAATTTTTTAAAAAAGTGGTACTTTTGGGGTAAATTTATGTGTTTGAAATAAGATGAGTCAACAAGAGATCCAAATCAAAGTCTATGAGACTTTCTTCTGAGTAATGACAGTACCATTTTAACCCCACTCCAACAGGAAGTTTTATGACTAAAAGCCCAATATATTGTGAGGGGACTCACAACTCGCCCGTTGTCTCAGGGTTCCAGTAACTCAAAACACAGTGGTTAAAGCCTATGGATTGTTAGCCTATAATTAGGCTATTGTCATCACGTAGCAAATTAAGAGTAGGAAACCCAATGTTCCCTCATAAACTAGTCTTCTCATGTCTTGTCCAATTCTTTGAAACTCGCAGGTATTCAAGTAATGACCTTTCGTTGAAAAGTTAGGTTGTGGATTTTGAAAATTCCTGATCATATGTTGCGTTTTGGGGCATTTTTGTTTCGTCCTTTTGTGTTTTTTTGGGCATAATTGTGTTGGTAGGCAAAGATTAGCTTTAATTTGTCCTGTTGTCCCTACAATGTAGATGCATGTTGTGTGAAAGCCATGCATTATTATCAATGCTGGCCTAGAAAGGCATTGCATTTCAGTCCGCCCCCCCCTAGTCTGATACCCTTGGCAGTAATTTCATGCTTTCTAGTTATATGATAGTTATGTGTTATTGCCCGAAGGGTAAGTTTGGTTAGTGTTTTTCCCCCAATAGCCTTCCCAATGTCTAAGTTCCAGTGCCTTTACCATGTGTACTTTACACATTCCCAGTGCTCCTGAAGGTAGTGCTAAGTTATGCAAGTCTCATTCATGAATGCAAGTGTTCACACATGGTTCAAGTTAATATGGTTGAATCATAAGTGACCTTCTAAACACACAGCTACCTAAGATATTTAGCCCATCCCACATTGCATCAGTTTTGGACTATTCAACCTCAATAATACCATGCATGATCCTGCATGTTGCTCCCACAAATCCCATTTTTAATACATAAAACTCGAACTTTTACACCCATTCTGCACACAAAACACTAGTAACTTTAAAAATTTAATATGAACGGTTTTGTGCTCCTTAAACTTCTTACACTGCCCTAAATACTGACATATGTTTAGTACGATACCTTATAGGCACCTTGGCAATGTATTATGGGAATTAGTTCAAACACCCTCTGCTACGAGAAGCAAGGTTAAATGCAACCATTGTTTTATTTCTTGAGAACTTGCATGATTACATATCTAACCTTGTAGCTTGTCACATTTTACTGAATGTGAAATTGGTTTTGCTTTTCAATATTTTTTTTTTGGGATAAAGTGTAATACCTAGCCTGGTATTATAAGTGGGGTAAAATTACCCAATTTGAAGTGTCGATGGTTTTGAAACGGTTGTATATTAGTCGAGTTATATTTATTTTTTTTTTAGTAATTTTGTATTAAGTTGACAATTACAATACGCTGTTATCAACACCACAAGTCAATGTTGACAATTGACAAACACAGGAGATTGTCCTTGGTTAGGTTAAATTGGCCACCACAGAGGTTGGACATGACTTTCAGAAATAATTAGTTCAGTGATATATCCCCATTTGCAAAGTCAAATTTATCATGTAGTCCTTAGACATTGACAATATGTTTTGAAAATGAAACTACGTTAAGTCGGGGGGGGGGGGTCTCAACACAAATGACCATACAGGACGTGCCACAGCAGCGGTCATGGCCATTGTCAGCCTTCTGGTATATCAAGGACCCCTTTTTTCATGCCAAGTTTTGATAGCAATGGTCGTTTTTTTCAAAATTGTCTGATATTTGTTGGAAAATTAGCCGCATTTTCTCAATCGGAAATCCAAATTTTTCTAACAATGTTGAAAAAAATTAGTCAAATTTCCTCAATCTGAATCGCCAAAATTGTCCAAATTTGCTTAAAATGTCAAAATTTTGCGGTGAAAATGGCAAATTTGGGGTTAATTTGGCTAAAATTTGCATCTCTGGTATAGCTAGGGGTCCTTTTTCGCCAAAAAGGGTATACTATGGTCTACTTCCAGAGGTCGTGGAGGCACGTCCCTACCCAAACCAAAGTTGAGACCCCCCCCCCCCCCGGGGGGGTGGGGGGGGGGGTTACTACGGACAAATTAAGAGATTGAAGTTATGAATTCTCTCCAATTAAAGTGTGTGTAAAAAGAGTCACACACAGATTAACAAATCCCTGTTATTCAGTCACATGGACAATGTCTTTATCGATTGAAATCTCGACGACTCAAAATATTATCCAGCAAATATTTGCTTTTCCTTGGAAGTTTAAAAAGCAAATAAACATATTTTCCATAACACAAATAAGGATTTAAAAGTCATTGCCATTAAATTGCCATATTTTGTGTTCGGGAAGTAACATAATTAATACCCTGTAATGTCATAAAGTTGCATAGATTGGCTATTGAAGAGCCTATGTCACTTGAAGTAGTTCAGTGAAAATTAATTTTCCAAAAAGCAAAGCCCATATTAATGTGGTATATTTTTTTTGGAGGTCCCCGCCAAATCCCATTCTTAAAGGGGACCTGCCTGCAGTATTGGTGACGCTTTCATGTTCCTTCCGTGTATTTTAAAAAGTGATCACCTTTCCAGGGTTGATTTAATATCATAACAAAATTGTATTAATGTGGCAATTTCTATTGTAATAATTTGAATGGCATATTATAGGCTACTGCATCATGATGCTCTGGTTTTGATGGATGCTGAATGTATAGTTCCGAAGCAAAACCTATTGTCAGTAACTGAATCCTAATAAATTAAGGAAATAGTTTTAATTAGGTCAGTTTTTGTGCATAACCTGATGTCAATTGATTTAGTGGTTTACATATGAAGTCGTACTACATCTCGTAGGCATTAGTGTATAATGATCGGCTTACCAAAATAACAGCTTACTATTGACAAAAAGTTCCTTGTGTTTGTTTATCAATTGTGACAGTTCATTGCTTGTCTGTTATTCTAAATACAAATAATGTGATTTTGTCCTTTACAAATTACCCCTACCCAAAAAACTGTTTTGTCATCCTTCTTCGTGTCAATGAAATAAAACAAAAAAAAAAACAAAGCATATGGCAACATAGCATATATGGATCAGGTACACATTCACACTTAAATAATCAAGAGGATCCCCAAAAAAAATCAGGTAACAAAAAATCAAATAATGCATAAAAATATTCAAATTACATCCCCACCAATGGTCCAAAATTGGAAATGCACACCAGAGGATACCTGATTGAACATGTTTCCAGAAGTGGACCCCAGACTCCACAAACATCCTACACTTAGGGATACTTTTTGACCAGCTCACTACACTTTTAAGAGTGTAAATTGAGTCCCCCTTAAAGGTGCATTGAACGATTCAAATAACAGAGTGTCCCTAAAAAATGTGAATGAAAATGCTAATTTTTGCCAATGTAAGTTTCATAACAAAAATTGTCCCAAGGTGAAAGGATTATAGCTTAAATATTTCTTTGGTACAAAAATTGTTGCCAATTTTCTAATTTTCCTGATCTAGAGCAGATACTAAATTCAGCCTGTTTTATATTGAATAGGCAAATGGAAAATTGCAATTTGTTGTTCACTTTAAGGGCATTTCTGTAACCAAAGGCAAGGTAAAAAATCTATTGGGAGTCTTATCTATATGAAATCACTACAAGAGAACCACAATATATGGGTGCCCCCAAATCTCTTGTTGCAACTTTAATATCTTGGCTCATGGTTGGATGATTCTACTACCATATGACCTGATGTGAACCTACTAGACCATTGTAATGAAAAACTTGAATAACAGATAAATATTCCCTTTTAAGGTATAGTCACACAGAAGACAGCTCCCGACCCAACCACTCCCGATACACAGACCGCATTTTTTTCAAAATCGGCTACAATCTGTTCAAAAATTGCAAAATGTACATTTTTATCCGACCAGGGATGATTCGTCTGCGAGTATCCCCGACGTCAACGAGACCTGGGATGCTGAAACGCGAGCAGTAGGGACAGCATCATGGATCAAACAAGATCCAGCATGTTTAATTGGCGACGACACTTGTTCAGTCCCCGATAGTCGCCGGACCTTGAAAAGATGGCACAAGTTGTGACATGTCGCTGTCAAGCTGCTCGTCGATTGGTCACCGTGTGTTGACGCCAAGAAGGTTTTTACAGTCACATGAAGACAACCCGCAATGCGACCCAACCTCTTCCAACTACACAAGACCACCTTCTTCTTTCAAAATCGGCTGCAGTCTTGTTCAAATTACAAGACGAGAATTGCCAATCGCCGAGCAGTAGGCGATCAAGCATGCCCCTTGTTCAGTCTCAATCAGTCGCGACTTAGCAAGACAGCACAAGTTGCTGTTAAGACTGCAAGTCGGCGACGAATCTTTTGTAGTCGCCGATTTAACATGCAGTTGGCTGCTTTTCTCTCCCGCTGGGAGCAGATCATGCCGACCACTTTCCAACTCCACACAACCACTCATGAGGCGCCCAACTCATCGGCTACCGCTTCAAACCGCCAGTTTTCAAAAACCGAACTTCCCGATTCCAAAACCCACAAATTTTTGGACCACAAATCGTTGTTTGGGGTCCTTAGAGTGGGGTTTTGAAGCCAATGGTTTGGTTAACTGCCATGTTATCTTATATGTATGGTCTTGAAATTTCGGCATGGTGTTGGCTGATGTGGGGAAATAATGCAAGGTTTTCGTTTGGCGATAATAAGTTTGTGAAAGTCAAGTTTAGGGTCTAAAAACAAACAAATTGGTGTGATTTGGTTTGTGACGTGTAATACAGCTCCGTTTATTATAAGGAAAGAAATTGGAGTATAGCAAATTCGATCCCCTTATCACTTCTCCAAGGCCTATGTGGTATAAAGCAGCCTTGATACATCATAACATAACATAAACAAATTATCATTTGTATGGCGCTATCATCTAGATCAAAGCGCAAAGTGCTAACAGCCACATATTAGCATGGAAAAAGGTGAGTCTTAAGATTACAACGAAAGTGAGAGATATTGCCAGTTTCTCTTATAGTACGAGGGAGATGTTCCAAGAACTGTGGCACCAGCGACGCTGAAAGACTTGCCCTACGACCTGATTTGTTCTGGTTAAATTAAGGCGGGTAATGTCTTGAGCAGAAAGCAGAGTCTTTGAGGAGCATATGGCGACAGCAGATTAGATAAATAAGCAGGAGCAGTATTGTTCAGGCACTAAGACAAAAAGACAGAGTTTAAATGAAAATCCTCCTTACTGGCAGCCAGTGAAGTTCTTAAGTGCAGCCTAATGTTTTGTGTCAACAGGTCTTGCAATTGTGTTTATTTACCAATAGGGTCACAGTCTCACTCACTCACCTATGAAAGAGGGAATATTGAAAACTATTAAACATATATATTAACAATTCAAGTAGGCCTTCTTCATATCATAATGTTAACTTAAAATATTTATTCATTTTAATCATATCTCATTATAGAACTCAAGCTTTAGCCATTTACACAATCAATTTCCCACATTCTATGTGAACAATTAGGGCGTGCAAAAATTGTTATTTCTGGTTGGAAGCGCGCCATTGATCAAGGGACCCAAATAAGTGATCTTGATAAAATACTTGCTAATTCAAATTTAACAGTCACATTGCTCCTGAGAGAGGCAATTCCAATAGCTGGTAATCACTTGGCAGTAAATTTCAATTTATCTAGCTAAATGATAGCGGTTATAACTTCAATTAGTACTCTCCAATTCACATTTAGGTTGTCCTGATTTGGACATGGCTAAACCTGGGACAAATATCTATTTCCCAGAGTAACTTCAGTATTCCTTGACCAGGGACTTGACCATATTGGGTTACAACTTTTAGATTTCAACTAGCAGTGGTTTCTTTATATATTTCAAGTCATTTTCATCTTCTAAGAATCTTAGTTTGGGAGTTATATTAGTGAACAATGCTTTAGTCAGAAAAAGTATGTAGGGCCTACCTTTCCTCAACAAACATTTGTTATTACTGTAAAGTGGAAATTTTCGCGCTACACTTAATTTTCGCGCTTTTGCGCACTTCTGAGCTTAGCGCGAAATTAAAAACTCGCAAAAATGTTTATTTTGTGTGTAGATCTATGTAGGATAAGCTGAAAAGAGCAAATTAAACAACAAGCAAAAATGTTAAAAATAAGAAACGCGAAAAATTACACGCGCGGAAAATTTCAATTTTACAGTATGTAGAAACATACTTGTTTTTGAAACATTATATAAATAAAACAAATAGTGAATACTCGGAATATATGTCAACAAAAACTAGATTCAGCATTGCTATTTAAATATTATCTTCTTTGATGTGGCAAATCAGATTGTAAAAACAGTGCTATATGCCTATTAATAGATGTCAATTCAATCTTTCCACACTATATTTTATTGTCATATCAAATAAAAAATCTCATTTTCTCAAGTCGTCCCTAGTTGATTTTTCAACTGTCTTGGAGAAGTGCAATGAAAATGTGTGAAGTTTTTGTACTCAACTTGTATGTCCTGGCATGTAGAGACCAATGTTTACATTTACAAAAGTCAAACAATTCTCTTTGTATTCATTTACAAACCCGCATTTCACCCTGATATGTTGGGTGCGATAGGGATGAAGTTAATCAATGAGTTTTTTTAGAGTTATTGTTGTTGAGGTATATTTTTTTGTTTGAAAAAAAATTGTTGGATTTTTTATGGGCATGTACTTTTGCATCATTAGAGGAAAACCTCCTCAAATTGAATTAAAGGGGCATTATGCAATTTTCAAAGTTTATGGAGTTGATTGATGAGGTTATTTTTTGAGGTGTTTTGTTGTTTTGGTGAGTTATGGATGAGTTCATTGATGAGGTTATGTTCTTTATAAGTAATTATAAATGGAGCCCATCAATGAGTTTTTAGTAGAGATATTTGTTAGTGAGGTATGGAATGGAATTCATTGATGAGTTATGGTGTTAAAGTCATTTGGGTAGTTATGGATGAGTTCATCAAACCAGTTAGAATTTTTAAGGTTTTTGGGTGAGTTGTGGGATTCATTGAGAGCTAGGTTTAGAGTTTTTTTTTGGTTTTGGTGAGTATGGATGGAGTTATCAATGATGAGTTGTTTTAGAGTTATCTGTTGGTGAGAATGGATAGGGTTCATTGATGAGTTATGCTTTTAGAGTTTTTGGTGGGGTGATGTGAAAGCCAGGTGACCGCCTTGTATCTATTAAAAGGCCATTCCTCCATTATTTACCTTTTTTACAGGGCATTCCTTCGCAATGTACAATTAAAAAAATCCATTAATCAATTATAACAATTAAAGGGCCATTCCTCCATTTACCAATTAAGGGCCATTCCTCCATTTACCAATTAAAGGCCTTCAGGCCATTCTCGTACCAATTAAAGGGCTATTCCTCATTGCAAAAGGCCCATTCAATTCATTTACCTTGGAAAGGGTAATGCAAAATTTATTTAAAATTAAAAGTGCCATTCCTTCATTTACCAATAAAGGGCCATCCTTCATTTACCAATGAAAGACATTCCAATTTATAATGATAAGGCATCCTCCTGATACAATGAACAGTGCCATCAGTTAATGATTTTCTGAAACAGGGTAAGATTATAGTGGATCTTAAACCTAACACAAATCTACAAAAGCTCACAGAACGGAGTGAGGAAAATGCACTAGGCCAGAAGTAGCGATGACGTTCATCAAACCACGGATTCATATGGGCACGAAATGGCGGCCGAGGCCAGCGACACCGCCGAGCGTGCTACCCCGGGTCATGGGTGGGGCCCGAAGGGCCCTGGGTTCGGAATCCCAACCGAATTTGAGACTTTTCTGTTGTCCCCGCCGACGAGTTCGGAACGGGGACTATTAAAAATGCGCAGCGTCCGTTTGTCCGTTCGTACGTTCGTCCGTCCGTTCGTCAGTGATAAAAATGTTAACCCATGTTGTATACCGATCTTTTGAGTTCCGTAAGGGCAACATGATGTAACTGGTGGAAGGAAGCGGGTGATGAGTTCTCGCCTGATTAGATTTTTTGGGCTAAAATATGTCGAATTAAGTATTCCATTTGCATAATCTATGAAATTTCCTGCAAGGCCTGGGACAAGATTCGGAGTTCGGTAAGGAGTATAATGATGTCACTGGGTGGAAGGAAGTGGGCTTAAAGTTCTCGACCTGATTAGAGTTTGGGCGTATATTGGGCAGATTGAGTATGCAAATGAGCTATTTAATATGCAAAATCAGCGTAATGCTATATTTTTGGACACTGTACATTGGATAGTCAAAATTCCTGCGCTGCTTGAAAGCCTATCATGGGCCCATATTCTTTGCAATCTGAAAGTATGTGCTATATGCGGCCAGCGGCTGGTATGCAAATGAGCTAATAAATATGCGTAGTTGTTGTATCTCTGAAATGGTACGTCGGATAGCAAAATTCCTTCACTACATTGAGACTACTATGCCATAGGGGTGTTGGGGAGGGGGTTAGGGATTGTCGGGGTGTTGGGGAGGGGGTGGGGTGGGGTGTGACAGGTTTGGCGAGGGGTGTGTGTTGCAGTGTGTGGGAGGGGGTGGTGTGTTGCATGGTGTTAGGGAGGGGTGTTGGGGAGGGGTGGGAGTGTTGGGGAGGGGGTGGGATTGTTGGGGAGGGGTGAGGGTGTTGGGGAGGGGGTAGGGTGTTGCAGGGTGTTGTGGAGGGAGTGGGTGTTTGCGGGGTTTTGGGGAAGGGAAGCGTTTTAACGGGGTGGTGGGGTGGGGTGTTGCGGGGTTGGGGTGTTGAGGGGTGTTAAGGATGGGTGGGGGTGGGTATTGCAGAGTGTGGGGAGGGGGGTGGGATGTTGGAAAGGGAGAGAGAAGGAAGAGGGGAGGGGGTGGTTGGTTTCGGGTTGTTGGGGTGTTGTTTGCGGAGTGTGGGGTGGGTGTTTTGGCATGGGTGGTTTGGGGAGGGGTGGGGTTTTGCAGGGTGTTGGGATTGGGGTGGGTGGCAGTGTCGGGGGGGTGGGGGTATTGTAGTTGCATTTATCCATGTTAGTGATCCGACATTCGGCGGGTACATATTTGAACGCATCGTGTACATACGAGTTCGCCTTGTTTTCCCCTCTTCTTCACTCCTTCAGTCCCTCCCGTGAGATAGGCTAGAAACAAAAAAATAGTCAAATTAAAAATATTTTTATTTTCAAAAAATTATGACAAGGAATGTATTTTTTGCACAGTTGAAGAAGAGCACCCCCGGGTTCAACTTGACCTCAAGACTTTGTACTACACTACCTTTCCTATTTTTGCCAAAGCATATTTTTATGTCCATCTTGAATCCTATTTGTTCAAAAAGGTCTGCCAACCAATACCTTGTCTTAGGTGTCCTCATGCCTTACGTCTCAAAGATATTCCATTTCCATTTCCACCAGTACAAGTGGGTCCTAATGCATCATTGTATGCTCTCGTTTTAAACGCTGCAAGAAAAATTGTGGCGGGTTTTTTTCAAATTTGCCACGTGCTCCCGACCACAAGAGACTGCAGGAGACTGTACAGGACCGTCCCAGACTTTTCCAAAACTACATCTGAAAAAGGAAAACTAATCACCGTTTTCGAAAAATGGCCAATCGGCACCAGTCTTGAGCAGTCTGGAAGCGGTTTTTCTAGCAAAGATGGGTAATAACGCCCAGACGACTGTATAGAACAGGCCCAACCTTTCCAAACTACACATGAAAAAAGAAAACGCCTCACGATTTTCGAAAATGGGTCAATCGGCACCAGTCTGTAGCAGTCTGGAAGTGTTTTCTATCAAAAAAAATCGGCTAGTGTGCTACTGAGCCTTTATAGTAGTTACAAGAATGATGATCTGAAAATTATAATTTCCCCAGAAGTTAATAATTTTGGATTTTACTATGGGCATTTGAACACAACATATTGTAGTTTTTAAAGGGTGAACACCCAAGTCCTCCGCCTCGACCTTTCACATCATCATACCTGAGATTTTGGTACAATAGAACCTAGTAATTTTTCTCATCTCATCGGAAAAATATTTTGACTGACTTTGCTTCCCATTATGATGCTACAACAGGCTAAAATATGGTTATGGTGGTTGGGGTAACCGGAAAATATTTTGTAGAGTACTCTGTAATACCACAATTACCACCCACATTAAAACGGTTTATGTTGGGTGTGGTTTTGTCAGATTTAAAGGGCCATTTCAAGACCCATAGCCTCTCCCCCGACCTAAAAGATGTTGAGTTTTTTATAACATCTGAACCGTTATCCTTAGTAATCACTTGGTAACCCAAATTTACTTGTCAAATTCGGTTGCATCTGTAGAAATTGGCAATTTTTGTTTTCTGCCATAAACAGACTAAATTACAGCACATAAGCCTATGATGCCCAGCTTTCGGACCGTGGGAAAATGAGCAATTTGTCATACACAAAACGCAAAGATTGGGATCGGTTCAAATTTTGGGAATAGCTTTTCTCAAGATATCTTGTATCAATGAATAAACAGAAGGTGCTGAATCACGATGCACCTTTAAATGAAGGTTGGAATTAAAGTATGTTTGGTGAGGTATCCTCCCTAAGAGAAGAGTACAATGGTTTGATTCTGTAATCGTGGGGCACCTTTAAGTGTAGAACAAAAAATCAGCATGCCTCCATTTTTGTATCCTCTCCCATCAACGCTTACCAGCCGACCCCTGTCAACTTGTAACACACAAATATATGCTTCACATTAAGCTGTGATCTGGCTGAAGATTTATTATATAGGTCAACCACATCCGTGTGCACTGGTTATGTCCAACAGGCTAATTGCATATCAGATTGGACTCAGTGGAATAAAATGACTACTATAATTCTGAAATTCTTGATTTTATATAAGATATCCTTTTGGCTTATTCAATCAGACCTGTGTTTCATTTTCCAACAAAATAGAAAATTCCTTTAATTTTAAAAAAAGAAAAAACCTAAAAAATTAAAAACAACATACCATTTTACACACCAATGCTGTTCGTAGTAATGCCTAGGTCATAGATACCAAGAATGTCCCATGATTTTTGGCTTTTTTGTAAATTCATTTTAATTCTCTATCACCAAATGTCAAAATTCACTTGATGGGACACATGCTCCCTGGCATCGAATAACCACAAAGGCGACGGATCGGTCAAACAGCGTCTATACAAAGTAATCACATCTATGTGGCTCGGGCCCGTAACCAGGATTCTTTTTAGGGGAGGGGTGATTTTTGTCAATCAATTTGGCCAAAAGCACCTACTCCACTAAAAATTATCAGTTACATCGACAAAATAACAAAAAATCCCTAATTTTTGGCTCGCCTTCCGCTTGCAAAATTGATTTTCTTTGCTTTTGAGCCCCATTTTTGAGGGGGTTTTAGGGGCCTTTTGGAATTGGGGGGGATCGAATGTTGGTTTTTTAGAAAATCATTCCATTTACACATACGTGTAATTGGTCTATCGTTTCATGTGAGATAACACTTTAAAATCAGTGCAACATTCCAAAAAATATGTGGGTTTTCAAAATTTTGAGGGTCACACTCCATACAAAATGTGCCAGTGTTTAGTACATATGTGTAAGGGCACTACAATGACCATTTCGTTGTTGTCTGACAATTTTTGTCCTATCATTTGGTGTCAATATTTCTTGTTTAAAATAATATCTTCTCCAGTGGAAGTGAAACAATCGCTAAAGTTCTTTACAAACCTAGACTTTGAGTAATTTAGTAGTTTTGTGGTCGGATATTTTTTCCAGAGATAGCTTTTGGTACTATTTCAGGTGTAATTGTTATATTTAGCATATTTAAAAATTGGAGAGAAACCAGTTGCGGTAAACTATGTGACATATTTGAACCACTCTTGAAATCCTGATTCTGTGGGGCTCAGGGTTTGGAAAAAACAGGGTGTAATTTTCAAGTTATATCCAAAAAACGCGATTTCGTTCTATGGTTCAAAACAGATTTAAAAAGACCATGAATTCAATTCCTCTCCTCTAAATTAATTTGCTAGAGCCAATAAGCATGACATGGTTCAATAGGCAGACTACTTGATACTCTGCCCCCCTTAAATGTATGTAGCATTCATGGAGGAAAGTAATGCAAACAAAATGTTTTTCTTTTCCGAAATTATGTACATTCTAGCCTTTGAAAGTGTTTATATGTAAGTGGAGTGCTGTAACTTAGATACATTTTCTCTAAGTTTGATATTGTTTTTGCAGGACACCCCGTGGTGCTTATTCCAATTTATAATATCCATTTTGTACTCTACTTTGAAAGAGCGTTGGCACTTTAGGCACTTACCACCAAGTATTGTGGGAACAATTTTGCAGGTTTAATGGCAGAAGCACTAAGGCATTTGCAACGCCCCATTCCTACGTGCTCAATATGATTGTTTAACATTAAAACAAGCCATTTTTGCCCATTGATTTGAAGGCTGAATTTCAAACTATGATAAAAAATAAGGCCTCCCACCGATAACAAATCAATATATTTCCATGTCAGTTTGATGGTCCAAAGAAACATCGTAAAACCAAAGCACCTTTAATGTCTAACAAGCTTGTAAAGTGCAGCACAGAATTTGTAGCCACTAGTAACCACTTTGGATGGAGTCTCATCCTGTTAAATATATTTACCCATCTGTGAAGTTGACCTTTTTCTTAGAGGATTGATGCTATTTCCCTCTGTCACAACAAATTGCTTCCTCTGATCCAGACCATTAGCAGAATGCAAGCCATATGTTAGATTTCTCCATTCACTGTTGTAGGAAACCATTACAAAATTTAAAGAATTAGAAACATGTAATGAATTCTATGATGTCCCTGTTTGCTTTTTCAACCCTTATCGTCTGACAAATTATTTCAAACGCAAACACAGTAATATTTTCTTTTCAAAATCTTGACAATAATAAAACATGTTTTCCAGTTATATTGAACTGTCTTTTGTGAGGTATTACTTCTAAATTGTTAAAAGTCATATGGATATAGGTCAGGATCTCAGATAGATTTGAATGGTTACATCTGACAAGGCAAAGATCCAACAATATAGTTGTGATCAGGGTGACTCAGATTGGCATCCGTTTGCAGGGTTTTGGCTGTGGTTAAAAGAGAGTTCTAACATTTCCATAGATGCTAATCATATCTAGGGCATTCTTTGTTTAACTGTTGCTTTGGCTTCACCAGATTGTCCTCACCTTTTTAGTCACTTGTAGAAAACAAAAATATTGAGATACTGAAAATCCCCGTTGTAATTCAGAATGAATCTTGTTGTGCTTGCTTGTTTTGTTCTCAGTTTTTCAGACAGTGGAATATTCTCCTCTAAAATATACTATCACAGTGGTCTTAACTTTTGCTTTTGTGTGTTCTTGGGCATTGATCCAAGTCTAACTTAAATAGAATGTCACCAATTCTTCCCTTTTAATTTGTCCTTCAATTCACAACAGCACCCGCTGCTGTGACTTAAAGGATTACGCAGCGATTCTGATATCTGAAACATAAAAAAA
This sequence comes from Ophioderma brevispina, assembly GCA_023653785.1. Lineage (NCBI taxonomy): Eukaryota > Metazoa > Echinodermata > Ophiuroidea > Amphilepidida > Ophiodermatidae > Ophioderma > Ophioderma brevispina. The sequence goes on along the minus strand of JAMKCH010024145.1, from coordinate 20,535 downwards.
TTGGTACACTTTTTTTTGGTATTTTGTTGGGTTACTGCGGCAGAGATGTCTAACATAAACTGCAGGTGGTAGGCTTGAAATATGTGTATTAAAGACAAAGCTTACTTTGTATCGATGCTGGATTTCTGTACGTGCTATCAAAATTCTGACTTAAGAATCAAAAGCCTTTCCCCTGTGAAATAAGATTTTAAGCGTATCATCGTGCACTGATCTATACTTTTGGACCTCAAGGCTTATCTTTGTTTTCGTAACTGGTGTAAATCCACAATCAGCATTTGTGGATTGATGTAAATTGAGCCATTACTCTGTACTGTTATTTTTACATACACTATGGATTCAGCTGGAACATTTTCAACTGCCTTAACGCAAGATCTAGTTGAAAGCATTTACCATAATTGTCAGTTCTTTGTATCAATTTCTTATTTGTTGTTTTCATTCATCAGCATAGCCTAAAATTGGACAATTTCATCATGTGAGCTAGTAAGGGTGTGGTATGCCTGGATTCCCATTGTGAATCCACAGTGTAAATGAATAGAGTGTTGAAAGATCTAGCTATGATGGGATGAATTCAAATGCAAAGTAACATATCATTCATGACTCACCATCTACACTCATACTTGTCCATATTAGTTACTTGATATTATTGTCCTGTTTGCTTTCACAGATTAAAGGTGCAGTTTCCGATTGTCCTTTGGGACCCCCTGATTTAACCAGGAAGTAGTATCGATTTTGTGATATCACATGAAAGGCCATAGTTTTCTCATTGTCCGTCCTGAAATTAAGCCTCAACCCTTTCATTCCCAAGATGTACAAAAACCGCTGTATTGATGTTTAACCATCAACATTAGCAAAGTATTGATCATGCTTTCAATATGCATTATTGCTTCTACCAATCAATTATTATTATTATTATTATTAAAGGTTTATTCACATTGCACATTCGCGGCCAAAGGCCTCAATTTAATACAATTTACAATATAATCAATCCTAAACAGTATGTTACAATATAATAGATAATCAGATGAGGCTAACCTGGGTGTGGTCAAAACTTGCAAGTTTTGTTTCCCATGGTATTTGACGGGGCATCTTTGGCAAGTGCAGTTCTCATATCCAAGTGAGAACACACTAAACAGAAATCGAAAAAGCACCTTTAAGCGCAACTTTTTAGGGAACTAGTTGTTATTTTATTTTTGTAAATGATATAACATCAAGGCTGCTTTCCAATCATAAGTAACCCCAGCACTCACTTTTAGGAAATTTCGATGTTGGTAGCAGAAAGCCTTATAATTTTTGAACATCATACCTAACAAAACGGGGCTGAATTCCATTTTTTCAATATTTGTGATGAGCAAAGATGGTGAAATTCCTTGTGCTGGAAATTAAAACGATTGAACATCCGATTTGCTGCATACTATGGTACATCAATTCAAAATGTAGGGTATTTTAATGTGCACTCCCAGAATGGTACATTAGATTGGAATGTAGGTACACAGAGAAAAAGGTGTGGTACAGTTTGGCATTAATAAGGTCGTTCATTTCAGATAGTGTGACCTAAAAATTGGGAGCTTTACTGGCCATAATCGTTTAACCATTTGTATTGGGACATTTTCTGCAATGATTTTATGACTCTCTTTTATTTTCTTAATGAAATAATTGTTTGTGTAATATATTATGCAAGAATTGTTAATTACTTATATTCTGAGAATCATATGTGATTGTGATTATAAATCTTAATATAGAGTATTATTTAATATTGTCCATGTTTTTGAATTCAAACTTATTGAAGATATTTTATTCTGGTTGTTTTTTTTAAATTTAATTTTGGTATCTTTCACTTCTCCTGGGTAGATCAATTGGTGTTCCACCTGCTTCCAATGAATCTATTATGCCCTCTGTATCACTTGTTCCCTTTTTAATTTCATTTATTTGTGACTTTATCTTTCTTCTTTCTTTGTTTTGTTTTTGTTGTTGTTATAATGTTATTATAATGTTTGTTTTATGACTTTTCTTTCTGAAAAGTGCAATGCATCACTGATCTCTATGAACTTTCAAGTAAGCTCAATCAATTTCCACATGTTTTTCTTAACAACTATTGTCTTAAAGTAAACTTTACTACCTTTCCAATATTTCATATTGCACACATGCCATCAGCCTTTCTCATTTTGCGATTTGTTTACTGTTGATTTGGCTTTTAATAACTAAAACATCCCTCCAAAGTTTTTACTATCTACAGATAATCTAAATTGCTTGAAAAATTTTAAAAATTGGATCCCTCATCTTAGTTGCTCCCCTTGTACAGGTAAAACTCAATTTTAATCAAGCATTTGTCATTTCCTTTACCTTTTTGGACTAAAATGAGATAAAGTCCATTTGCCCAATTCAACACCTAGTCCCCCGATTGGAACACCAGATTTTACGACGGGAAGTGTCGAAAATTTGGTGTTTAAATAAGCTACTATTTTTTCTAATTTACCTTAATTTGTAGTGCTTTTGATGTTATGAGCAGCGTCCGAATTAAGAAGGGAAAAGTGTGGTTTCCCACGAACAACCCACGTTGCAATTTTTGGTTGTCCCGCCCAAATTTTTTGGATTGTCTTGTATTTTGAAACATCTTTATGTAATAATATACATAATAAGTGAATGATAATCTTTTTTGGCGGTCCTGCGCCAGTCTAAATTTTATGGTTGTCCTTCGGACACTTGTATCATTTTTGGTTGTCCGGCACTCAATTTGGCTTGGTTGTCCCGGTCGAAACGGACAACCGCTATTTCGAACGCTGGTTATGAGTGAAATTGTGCCTCATTTTGGTCGACCAATATTATTTCAAAGAACTTCTAATGAGGCTTACAAATAACATTCTAGATCTTTACATAAAAACAAGATTGTTGAAATATCGTGCAACTTTTAGAGATGGGGATTTTGGTCAAGGTCATTCAATCATAAAGTAAAAGTTAATATGCCTTAAAATGGATCATGCCCAATTAGGCATATTCCTTTTAATATAGGAGCAAATCATAGAACTTTTTTTCACATTTCTCCAGAAATTAAAGCGATTATCAGCGATAATGCGAGAGAATTGAAAATTGGAAATTCATTTTTTAACATATATCAGCGACAAGTGTATACAATTCCATAAACTGCTTTAATGAGAAACAAACCCCAAATAGTGACAAAAATGATTATTTGAGGAACTTTGTCATACAGTCTCCCGCAACTAGACATATAGCAACGGCACTCTAATCTGCACTACACAGCTGATTGTGGTTTACACCAGTACAGAATATATAAAGATCAATAATTTTTGTTTAGAGGTCAAACTGTTTGATCATGGTGCCCGATATCACGCTGAAAATCTGTGATATTCACAGGGAAAGGCTTGTTCTATCTCAAGTCAGAATTTTGATACGCACGTATAGAAATTAGAAAATAACAATTTAAAACCAAAAAGAATAAAAAAAATCATCAAATTCATATTTTTATATTTTGTTGTTACTGGCATGGTAGCTACAAACCTGCAAGTTGTTGGCTTGAAATTGTGTATTAAAGACCAGCGGCAGTACCGTTTTATCTGATTTCTGTATTTCTATCACGTGCGTACAATTTTTCCGAATTGAGATAAAAGCTTTCTCCGTTGAATATCACAGATTTTCAGCGTGATATTGTGCACCAATGATCAAAACATTTGAACGTCAAACACAAATCTTTTGACTGTTTTTATTCTGTACTGTGTAAACCACATCAGCTGTTTAGTGCAGATTTGAGACGCCGTTCGCTGTACATCTATTTGCGGGAGACGTAATGACCAAATTCCTCAAATACTTCATTTTTGTCATATTGGTGTTTGTTTTCTATATTAAGTCAGTTTATATGGAATTGTACACATTATCTCTGAAGGTTTATAAGTAAACAATGCATTCCACATTTTTCCGATCTCTCTCTCGCTTATCGCTGCTAATCCTTTAAATAAGAATCAGATATATCATAGAATGCATTTTAAAAGAAGTCGGAAAAAAGATTATCATCTTAAATTTATAGTGCCCATATTGTGTCTGCCTAAAAAGGCACATTTAACATATAAATCAAATTTTGGGGCAAATATTCAAAAATAAACTTTTTATCTATTTTATTATACTTTATTTATCAGAATTATAAATAACATTAACAAAAAGTAGGGAAAAGAAACTGATCTCATTGGAATGGGCTAGAGTAAAAGGTTCACTGTGTTTCAAATACTGTGCTGAACACACCTACAATGTAGATATAGATGTGTAGGAAATGGAAGATAAATATTCATTTAATTTTGGAGTACACTCTAGACACATTTCTTGGAACACACTTGAAATATTAAACGCCCCATCTTTGCAATGATCAGTGGTGTTACAGCAATATTCAGGCATAGTGAAAATGGTTCTGATAAGCCTTTATTTAAAAAAAGTCAATTTTCACTAGCTAACTTACAGGGGTTTAACCTTTTCTGGCAGGGGTTGTTTTATGGTTAGGTCAAAAGAAAGTTTTTTTGGACATACCTTGACCCATCCTAGAAAAAACCTGCCGACCCAAATTTTTAATGCACATTGCACAAATAACAAAAATCTGCCGATCGACCTTCATTTACATTTAAAAAAAAAATACACACAAAGATGAAAAAGAACATCAAACAAGACAACAAAACCTATTACAAGTAAATAAAATTCTTTGCTATGTCATTGCAAAAAGGTTAACATTAGTAGCATTATGTATTAAATTTTAGGTAAACCAGTGGTTAACAGCCACTGCACAATGGGGAACAATAGTTCGCCCTCAGCTTATCAAATTGATATTTTTTGCCTGGTTTTGTAACGCTTTCATTCTATTCATTAGTTCTCACCTGAAATTAACACCAATCGAACACCTTATGGTAAACAAATGATTTTATAATTAATGACCCACAGCGACATTTATTCAGCAGAACACGGAAATGGCATTTAATGCTATACATCCCACTAGAGCCAAGTCCATGGCATGCACCCTGTTTGACTAGTCTGTGGTGTGACCTTTGTTGTCTTAATATTAATGAGTTGCAGTTCTATGAAAATCCCTGTAATAGCACATTCTGTTTGATTCAAGGGTCTGCATCTCTAAGTTAGCCTACAAATTGCCTGATGTCTTTAGCCTCTAGTAATGTTCTACTGCTTTGGGTATGTTAGTTTATTTGTAAAATATCTCTCTATTCTTTTCCTTTCCAATGGCCTAACTATCATTTGCGAGCAAAGTGAAGAAATTTAATATGTGTGAAAAGTGCCAGTGCCCACTTAAAGTGGAGTTCATCTTAAAAATCTGACAATTGACCCAATTGACCCCATTTTTTCCTCCATTACAGCAAACAAACTATTTTTTTTATTTTAGGCCCTACGTGGCCATTGGGTTGCCGCAAGGAGGGGGTGAAGGGGTGGCGAGAACAAGTGGAGGGAGTAATGGGGGGGGGGGTAGAGGAGGGGGGTGGGGGGGTTAGTAGTGAAGGCCAAGAATATATGGGAGTGTGGGGGAGCTGTAAGCTAATCATCTGAACCCACTGTTAGTCATGACTGTGCCACAATCTGCAGCATGCATGCAATGAACAGTGATTTAAATCATAACCTATGAATCTAACCAATTAATGTTTACTAACCTTCTGAAATTTTGATTTGATTATAAATTGGCATTGTTAATCCCCCTGGCTTGAAAAGCAAGAGGGGGATATGTCTGTATGTTAGTGTGTGGTTTCCAGTTTTTAGTCCGGCAAGAAACCCTGACTGAAACCTACAATTTTTGTCTATAGTTTTTTTTATGATTGATTTGTATAGCTGGAGGGGTCCTCTTTTCAGAATCTGCCGGGTGGACTTTTTCCCCCTTGAGGTTTGAGAAATTCAAGATGGCGTCCAAGATGGTCCGCATTACCATATTTTCAGCTATAAACTCAACTCCCTTCTATTCAACCTCTAATAATATTTTGGTGTCTATCCCATATGTTTTTTGGGGTCCATTATCATTTAAGACCAGTTTAAGAACAATGGGGTTCACAACTAATCAGACAAAAATCCAGAGAGGTCGGGCCAATATGGCCACCAATTACAGATTTTATAGCTATAAACTACCTCCCTTTATATTCTCCTTACAATCATAGATTTTTGGTGTCTACATCTTTTGGGATCAATGTAATCAGTTAAGACCAATTTTCAAGACCAAGGAGGGTTCACATCATGCTCAATCCAAGATGGCCTCCAATTGGCCACCACTTAACAAGATTTTGCAGCTTTTACCTTAATCCTTGGATGAAAAGGGGTTCCTAGTTTATGTTTTGTGGGGGTCAACCAATCCATTAGAATCAATCACAACAATGTGCGGGTCACACTCATGATCGATCCAAGATGGGGCCGGCTAATATGACCTGCCAATTACTTATTTTTAGCTTTAATTTCATATATAATTAACCTAGGATGATAAAATTTGTATCTAGTTATACGTTTATTGGGAGCAAAACCCATCCATTAAAATCAATCGCGAGACCATTAAGGGCTCACATATGATCATCCAGATACCCGCCATATGGCCACCAATATGGCGCGCCAGAACTTGTTTGTGCGTATTTGTGGTGTCCAGTTATAGTATATTTGTTGGTCATGAATGCAATGAAGCTTTTTTCAAGATGCATGTGTGGTGAAATTTAGTATTGCTATAAATTTATGCTTTGACTAAAACCTACTCTAGTTTGCTCTGGTATGTTGCTGTCTTATTACAGGGTAAAATCAACCACCTATTTCCGACACAAAGGTTAGTCAGGGATACAGTACAATATATATTAAAGATGCTCCGTGTCAATAAGTCTGCCAATTTCACACTTCCCATCCTTGAACTGACTCTTGCAACAGAACCCGAAGTCTGAAATCGCAAAGACAACGAAAAAAGGCATAAAACCGTGTAAAGTGCTTAAATGTACCGAAATAAAAGAGAAACAAAAATGCACTAATGAACGACAAAACCTGAATTAGCGAACCCTGAAAGATTGGAGTTAAATACGTGGTGAGACATTGAAAACCTGCTCAAACTTTGGCTTCAAACTTGTTTTTCCTTCACTCTATAGCAGTTACCTACGATACCCCACTGGAAGAGTCGACACCCCTGACTGCGCACGCATCGGGGCGAGGATCTAGAAACACTGACTTCGGATCATTTTGGTATGCTCCTTCCCCCGGGTTGACTCCACTGGCGGGAGAGCGAACACCGGGCCCCGTCCTGGGGGCGCAGCGGCCCGGACGGGGGGGGGTGGGGGGGTGGGGGGGGGGGGGGGGGGGCGGCAGTCTGAAATGGTAAGTATAACCACGGAGATATGGTGATATGACTCTCCCCCGGGGAGAGGAATCACCTATCTCCTAGTACGTTCCCCTTCAAGCCTGACTTCTGCCACAGATTGCAACTGGTATAGTCAACCCGGATACCAAGTGCTCAGGCTCCAAAAAGGCAAGCGGAGCTAATTGGTATATGGTCCTCGCTGGGAGAAGGTTAACAAACCATGATACAATAGTTGCTACTGAGATTTGGGCGCACTGAATATTGCAGGCTTGCTGTGGGACGAGGAAGCCGATGAAACCGCTGCGTACTTAAAAACTGTCTCAGAGATAACTTGTTGAACGTGGAAGAAACAGCCCATCACATTGCGTCCAGGGTATCTTCTAGATAGCTCCCTGAGGAGCTCAAGTAGCCGCCTGGATATCTACGTCGTGAGCTCCTATTGTTTGTCCTCGTCCAATGAGCCTCCGTGCTAGCAGGGTCCCTGATGACGCCCTGGATCCATCTGGCTAAGTCGTCTTGGAGGCCGGGCCGAAACGTCTTCTGATTGTGAGGAAGAGCTGGTCCTGAGTCCCCCCCCCCCAATGGGGCTGGGTCTTGCTGAAGTAAAACTTCAATTCTCTAACTGGACACCAGGTCCTTCATCGCTGGGCCCGAGCTTGGTCGGAGAATCTGGATGGCTATGCGCCGTGGAGTGAAGCGATTGGTTGATGTCTTGGCCAGGAAAACTGCTTGAGGAAGAAAGCGTGCGGCGTTCCCTGTTAAGGTGTGATTCTCTGCTATATACAAAGAAGGATGTCCGATACTCTCTTGCCCTATGCTGCGGCGACAAGGGAGAGTGTCTTCTCGGTGGTGTCCGCTAAGGACACCTAGAGAAAGGCTCCTAAGGAGGGCTTTAGAGAATGCTTGGAGGACTGATGCAGGGTCCCAATCTGGCACGAGAGACCGTCGCCGTTCGGCCGGCCGTTGAAGCAGCATTCCCTTGATGAGATCATGAACCGCTGGCGAGTTAGACACGGTGATTGCCCGTGATTCCTTCCATGGGTCCCACGATTGTCAACGTGCCATTCCGGCCACAACTAAGAATCATTGCGGCAGTTTTCTTGTCTCCAGGAGATTGGGAAGAACCAAGGAACTAGGGCGATCCCCGTGTACGGCAATGCCCGGCCATAAAACGTAGTGGGGCCACCCCTAGACAGGGATAGGCCCAATATCCGGTGGTGGAGCCCTTGGCTCACTACAGTATGGTCGAGAGCTGGGCGTCGCGAGCTGCTTCGAACAGGTTTCACCGGGGGGGTGATACAGCCTGTGAAGGCGTTCTGCATAGCTTGGGGTGAGGTTCTACTCCCCCCGCCTACCCCCTGACTCTTGAAGTCCTCTCCGCTGTCTTCTCGACATGTCAATCTTCCAGGGTTGTCTTCCCCCTGGAAAGGTGAACGTCCGTCAGGGTTGTCTGATGACGGAGACACTACTCCAGGACCGTCTGTATGCAAATGGTTCACTCCCGGATTCTCCTGCTTGTTTATGTTGGAGACGACCGACATGTTGTAGCACTGGACTATGACGACCCGCCCTTGACCAGATGGATATCTGTCTCCTCAGCGCAGATGAATGCCCACAGTCCACTTGATAATGTGATGCTGGTCCACTTCCTGTCCAAGTCCCCCGAGAGCGAGTGTCTCCTACGTGGGTCCTCCCACCGGCCTTTGATGGCTCCATCAATGGGATTGAAAAAGAGGGCTTTGATGGTGAATAGTTCTCCCGGCGGGTATTATCCAGCTGAGACCACCACGCTATCCGCGTTCCTCTGACGTGTGGGACGTCTGGAATAGTCTTGGACATCCGGTCTCAGCGAATATGAACCGCCCACAATAAGACGTGAAGCTATACTACTCGCATGCGAATTCTCAACATATTACCACCGTTGTCATACTGGCGGTGAAGACAGTAGTCTAGTCACAAAGATGTGGCGGCTGGTTGCATTTCATGACGGGTCCTGGCACGCTGCGTCGGGGAAGAGGCGATGCGCTCGGCGGTCGGAAACGCTATTTCCCCTTTTGAAGATCAGCGTCGCACTTAAAAAGTCGATGGCTCTGCGAGGAGTAGTGATGAAGCTGTTCACTGGAAGGCGCTGCCAGGCGCCAGTCGTCAGGTAGACCGAAGCGAATACTGGCTTCTCCGCTGAGGAAACTATGCGACAACCTTCAATATCCGGTGTAATGTGCGGGGGCGCCTGTCGACAATCCGAACGGTGTGAGGCACTGGAACTGAGTAGAACGAGCGGTCGTCGATATAGAAAACCGATCCACGTCTGGGGGAAGGATTGTATCGGAGAGGGGGGGATGCATCCTTTTAAGCCAGGAGAGGATGCTCCCCGGCTCCGATGTGATCCCTGAGAGCTTGCTGATAGGCTCGCACTTTAGCTCAAGCCATAATTGGCGACCAGAGCTGGAAGCCATCTTGTTGACCATAAACGCAGTTCCTCACTGGTCTTGTTACTGGTTTTAATTGGGTACTTGACAGTAAAACGTGTACTGGACCTCTGATAATAGAAGTTACATATGAACCCTGTAGGATCATTTGGCGCCTTATTTCTTTTTTTGTGTCCTATTGACAAGATCTTGCGAGTGAACATGATGTGAACCACCCAATGGTCTCGCAATTGATTTCAGTGGATTGCTTGCCCCCCCCCAAAAAAAAAACAACATGATTAGCACGAAATATTAACAATAGGATAAATAGCAGATTTTTCACAGCTGAAACATGATTTGGCGGCCTATGGCGGCCATCTGGATTGATCATGATGTTTGTTACCTTCAATGGTCTTGCAATTGGTCTTAATTGATTACTTGACCCCAAAACATATGAACTAGAACCAAAATTGTTGATCCTAGGTGAAATATAAAGGAGTTATGGATAATATGTACGGCGGCAATCTTGACGAATCTTGAATTTTACTCAAAACCCTCATCAAGGGGTGGACAAAGTCCACCCGGCAGATTCTGAAGAAGACACCTCAGGCTATACAATCAATATAAAAAAAACTATATACAATTTTTAGGTTACCTATGTGAAAAATCCAGTTCTTGCGGACTATATTAACTATATATTAAATCATTCAATACGTATCAAGTTGGTATTATATAACGGAAAGCATAGAGTGTCCTTTTATTGGGATGTATTACATTATGACAACTAATATAACCCCAATGAATAATTGCGTTCAGATAGAACTATATAATCCCCATGAAATTGCCGTTCATCTATAATATCAAGTTAAGAAGATATACGTGTTTTAAGCTGATCAAAAATACTAGACGGTCACACAAAGGGTTTCTCTAAAGTGGACAGGCATTTTTAATGTTTATCATCATTACACAATCTGTAGCAGCCGCAGCCTATACTGAGATTAAATATAAATTAAACGCTTTTTTTAACTGTGATAAGCGCTTTAGGAATCATATTATGGGCGCTCAAATCTATCCACACTTAGATTGTGATAATCACCCTAACAGGCTCCCCAGATTTCGCTTGGGTCAACGAGGACTTGAGATGAAGTATCTTGCCCAGGGACACAAAAAAGTTGACCACACAGCTGGGGCTCCAACTCACGATTTACAATTAGAATCGTGAAGTCCTGCTATGCGCTACACGTGCTCACATGCCATAAGATTCCATTGAAAGTAGCTTTTATGTGAAGGTATGAACGAGCAACAGAGAAGCCAACACAAAGGCCCAATTGCAATGGTGTAATATGATCTACTGTACAGTTCGGTATAAATCACCGATTACAATTACAGTTGTAACCTTTGATTAGCTATTGAAATAATAGACGAGGTCCAATGGCTTTTGCACTGTCCAGAACAATCAGCTCTAAAAATGCCACGCCTTTGAACAGCGTCACCTCACCTGGTACTGAGAAGAAACCAAGCGACATGTCATCGATTTACGTGTTTGTTAAATCCATCTCATGTAGGAAGTGAAATTATGTAATAGAATAAAGGATGAGAAGCACACGTTAGGAAAAATAATGGTGTTTTGATAAGGTCTGGTGAGCCTGTGACCCGACAAAGGCTCGCGCGAGGTCGGAGTCTAAAAGAAGCCAGACCTTATCAAACGCCATTATTTTCAACGTGTTTGTTTTGAATTCTTATCTTACATATACGTAGTGACAAGAACGAAAATCGAATTTATATAATTATTCAGTAAAATTGAGACTTCGGTTGTTTTTTTTTAAATATCCTAATTGTTAAAACACATTGAGCTTAGTTACACTACCCCCTGTGCAGGAATGTCTAACAACAAGGTCTAGTCGATGATAGGTTTACTCTACTGGAGATATAATCTTATTGTCGAGGAACGCCTGATCTGATTTAGAAATGGTCAATATGTTGAGAAGCTTATCCTATTGACTGGTTAAGACCGTTTCTAATGGTTATTTAGTAGGCAGGTTTTAAGTAGGTCAGTTTCAAATAACCCGTTCAAACGTATATTGTCCCGGAATTCTGACACTACGAATTTAAGATCTTGATACAGAGTTACGCGGTGCAAGCAGTGTGAGTGTTAAGAAGTCTTAGATAAGAAGATAACCTATCTAGGCAATCTTAAAAAGGCGATGTCTTAAGCTATCACTAGCCCACTCGATTGCGCATTAAAGAAAACAAAGGCAGGAATTCCTTTGATTTTATGGTTTCTCCCTCAATGGTTGGCATTTTACGGTAGCATGTTTCAAATGTTACCATTTTCAAGGTACAACAACATGTTTTATGTCTTTTTGAAAGATGCATGACTTGATTCAAAAGTCGGCTGATTCGTTGTTTGAAGAATCAACTCAGTCAAGTATTTTTTGTATGAATAAGGGTACAAACGGGATCCATTTGAACGAGGCTCGCTTGCCCTCAGTTTCAAACGCTAGGTCACCGCACTATTTTTACTGCGGACCCTGTTACCAGGCCGGTACCAGGTAGCCCCAGGGAGCCACATGCACCACCAGTGGCAATGTTTTTTTTAATTCGTTTGACCTGCATGTCTCGGCAATCCTCTCATGTCCGGTCTTTAAAAACCATTTGATGATTAGTTTTGCAGCACAACTTATGCCACCACGATTTAAAGCAAGCAATTTGTTCAAGGCCGCGGCTCCGTACGGGAAGTTCCCACTCGCCACTCACTGATCTATTATAAACGCGCACAGTGACTTCACTTTTCAGGCTCGTCCAATGACTCGTTCGGGAGTTTTGCGCTTGAATGAAGCTTGGCCGCACCGCCTGGTGGTGGAGAGGTGAACTTTTGATTGTAAAAAGATACAAAATTTTGGTAGTCTATTTGTTACCTTCAATTATCATCATAGCTTAATCTGATTGTATGAGTCAAAATGAATGCCAAACTGGATAACTTGATTATTTTTAAAAAAAATAAAAAAAATAAAAGATATAAAACAAAATAATGCAAAGCCCCCCGAATAGAAAAAATCGTCTATACTTACCACATTGACCTCATCCGTAGGCCCTCATCCGTAGGCACCCACCCTCTCTGCCCCGAATGACTCAAAATTACAACGCTACCATTTTAAAGCAAGCTAAATTCCATTAAAATGAAATATAATCCGCTGCAATACCTAACTTGGTTCTTATGATACAATAAAAAAGTTGAAACATATTTGTGAAAATGTAACGCCACCTCATTTTGTATACCCCCACACTCATGGCGCTGACCGTAACTAATACTCTAATTGATTCCTGATCCACCTTGAAAAACATATGTATAGCTCCACAAGAATGATAGTCTTAAATGCTCTTTAAATTCTTGCCTTTCTTTATGTTACAAAAATGTTCATTAAATGGCAGCCCATTTTATTTTTTATGCAAATTTCTGTTAGTTGACCTTAATGCAATAAACAAATGAATCTAATTATATTCCTTGACCTGAAAACATTTATATAGACACAAGATGAAGTCATACAAGCCTTACATCTTGATTATGTACAAAAATGTAAAGGGTGGCATTTTGAAAGAATTATGCAAATTAGGCACATTTCATCCACAAATTAGCTTGGCGCGACAGAAAATTTGGAATTAGCATACAATTTTCATTTAAAAAACACTAACCCAATAGCTTTTACGCAAAATGCTTCGTCATGTTGTAGGGAAGCACTTTTTGAGAAGACGGAACCAGTCTACAGGCAACTGCGACACTTTACTTTGGAAGTACACATTTAGCTTACCTCCATGTGAACTTGCCTGCTGCCAGTTTAGTAAACCGTACAAATCAATGAAGAATATGTTACTTGCTCGAAGGTCTCAGGTGCAACCGCTATACCTGCTTAAGGTCTTCTGCCACGGATCTGGTGGTTATTAATATTTAGGAGAATAAAAGATGGAGATTTTATGATTGGCCATCTTAGATGGTGTTCACAGCTGTTTGACCCATGCAAATGGTTTTTTATTTGTAGAGCAATTTTAAGCAATGCGACACATTTTTGAAAACTGCTATATACAGTAGGGAGGGACATGCAAGACTATTACCTCCACAAAAATCAGAAACATCCATTGGCGGGAATCTTGCCATATAGGCTACAAAGGTTGTAATGAGGTAATAGCACCCTCTATGTGCATATTTCCCATAGAAAGACGTGATAGTAAACCACTAGATTTTGGATGAAAAATGAAAAAATCAGTATTTGCCCGCAATGAAAATTCTCACCAAATTGACAAGGTGTAGTTTGTTAGTTCAGTGGTATACAACTCCAAACTTAGTCGTCAAAAGTTTGTCGCCTGTTGAATTTTTTGTTTTATCCGTTTTGTCATAATAAATGAGAACTATCAAACAGCTGTGTGGTTATAATGGATGGGCACCCAATATTTTTAATGGTGGATGCAGGCGCAGCCGGTAGTCACACGATAAATACGGGATATCTAAGAGAGCCAAAAGAAAAAGTCTCAGCTGTTCTTCTTATTCTTATTTAGCAATTGTGCAATATTGCTTTGGATCGCCGTATCCCGTAAGTTGTCCAAATTTATTAATCATTTTTTTAATCCATGTAAAAATAATTGACCCTCTGAAAACAAATGTTCCAATCCAAGGAACCAAGTCATGGGATACGGCGGTCCGGTAAGTATTCCCACGATGTAGTCTGTTCCCAGACTGCGAAAGATTATATCTAAATGAATACTGCGCGAGAGATAACATTATCAGCCCGAGTGATAGCGAATGTATGCAAATGTGAAACTAAATCTCAAATATATCTCCGGAAAACGAAGGGGTTCTAAGCAGATTTTTGCATAGAGGGTTCCGTTACTATGTTGTTTGAAATGTATGGTAATGGGTCTGAACTTATAGAACCTAGCGAGAAATTGAAAGTTTGGTCGGGTACTTAGGTGCTCCAGGACACGGAAAAAAGTGAACACGCAATCGCGACGGGCCCGCCCATCAAAGAGCATGATGTGTTGAAAAAAAATCTCACATTGGAGTATGGGAATGTACGTGTAAGGCATTTATATTAGCTATTTTGTTTAGTAGATCACTGATCATCAATTTAATGAACCAATCACCTCTGGCAGTATTTGATAAGTAATTAGTCCGATTCTTTTTCTAGTTTCCCCACCGGTCTTGCTCGTCTTAAACATTTCCTCCAGTTAGTTGTGTATGTTTTCCATCATATAACCATATTGTCAATTAAGTTCGCCTTTTCTGCCATCAGTAGCACAACATGAACATCAATGGAATACTGTCACTCTGTATTAACCTACACAAAATAAAGGATGATGTTACTGCGTTTAGAAAATAGATTTCAGGCCTCTGTCATACGGTGTACACGTTAATTTGGAGTGTAGTATGCTTAAAAGCAAAATATTTTAATACACATGTTAAGTATCAAATCTGAAACACTGTGCTGGATCCGAAAGCATAATTGCGCGTAACCTTACAAACCATAACATGCAAACCATTATTTTGTGCCTGACCCCTAGTCGTATTGGTACGTTGTGTTCTTCTGTTTGTTTTGTTAGAGACGTCACTCCTTCCATCGTGCTGCAGAATGGATTTATTACAATCCTTCAGCCTTTTTATAAGTGAGAGAATCCTTTTTGGGGGTATTGGGCTGGTTCGTTTCACAGTATTCTTATTCTGTGATGTCCAGCCTGCTAGGATATTATGAGTTTGTTTGCCTACGAGCCAAAAAGGGATTAATCTCTTTATCCTTGGAAGCAAACCTATTGTGCACTAGCAGCTATGTTATGCTCTAAGGTCCAGCTGGACTTTATCCCACTTAGGGTTCTTGTCATGCCTAATTGAATTTCCCCATTCGCCGGTTGCGTCCCCTTAGTCATTCGTATGATAGGGGAATGCTGTTGGGAGCTAGGATTCGGTGCACTGCCCTTTCCATTTACTCGGCGATATTTCCCTAGACTTTAGAGTTTTCGGAAATATGTTCGATTCTTTACTCTCCTGGTGCCTCAATCCCAGTGTTTAGTAGGTAGGCTTGGAGCTAAATGGTGAGATGGTTAATGTTGATGAAGGTACTCTTCAACATTTTTCTTGCTGAGGAATTCTTTGTCAGCAACCCATTAACGTTTTTAGACTGATCATTCGTTTGAGGTGGTAACGTCTAAGGGAGACATCGACTAGTCCTTTCTGAGCTTTTCATTTATGATGACTAGCCATCGTATGATATGGATGTTCCCCCGGGATGGGGTCAATCTTCTGGTTGGCCGTTTTCCATTCTGGTGGAGATACGTGATACACTTGGGGTTGCGGTACGATCCTGAAGCTTACCCCCGGGGTGGCTTCGATCTGAGATGTTGAATCTGAGTGGGCTTGTGTCGGCCTCGCAAGATTCTCCCCTTTTCCGCCTCCTCGCCACTCGCTTGCCCTTGGGGCTAAGTGAGTGGGTATGGTGGGCTGGCTGCATTAGGTAACAGTTGATGACTTAGGTATCCTGTCCTTACGCTGGGCGGGTTTTCTCGCAGAGTACGTGGCCGTCGTCGAGGGTCTGAGGATTTGGGCGCTTTCCGCCCTCCTCAGTCTCAGCTCACCGGCGATTGCCCCTTCCTCTCAGCCGTCATGGGCCCCAGGTGGTGGCGATTTGGGTGGCGGAATGCTCGAGTGGCTTGGATTGAAGCCTTGTTAGACCCTCATACTTGGGAGTAAACATCTCAGTTATGACGCCGTGTGTGTTGTGCACGATGGGTGCTGGTTTTCGGTGACGTCTCTCTAGGACGTCGCTTGTCTGGCCAGCTTTTTTGCAGGAGCCACTCTTTCAGGGGCTCAGCGAATTATTCTCTTAGTCCGTGGTGTGCCTTAGGTTCATGCTATTGTATTGCATGTGACCTTGCGCTGCTATTACTACTTCTGAATTGCCTTGCAATTCATTTCATACTCATTTCGATTTCACGCAATCCAGTGTGACGTTTTGCCTCCTGCACCGCCTCCTAGTACCAGTGCTAATCGGCGATGTTAATGCAATTTTTACTTCACACGGATTGAAGTAATCAGATTCCCATAGTATGAGTCTGTAAGAACAGTGGTTTCTAATGACTCGTAAGGAATGTTTGCTTACCTTCTACGATGTTGATTCCCGGCCCGTCCCGCCCCCTCCAGGAGTTTTTATCTTGTCTAGGGTAAGACGAAAAGAGGAAGAGTATTGTGGTTATGAGTTCACTTGGGGGTTTCGTCTACAGGGTGATCGAAATGACTATATATTATGTGGGAATTATATTTTGGGAGGTTCTCATCTGCCTAAAGCAATGCATTGTATACAATCACATCGGAGAAGGTAAGCAAGCCTTCCTTACGAGTCATTAGAACACCACTGTTCTTAACAGACTGAATGATCTAAATTTGCTAACAGAGTGGACGACACCATTACTACAGCATAACCTGGGATACAGACTTCATATCAAAGTTGTTATGGAGTACTACTGCCAACAGCCTAAAACGCAACCTCTGGCTTCACTCAGCCGAAATCAGCATTAGTAGATCCTGAAATTTTAATGAACGCGAAGCTTGTACCTCGCAAAAATCCAAGGAAGTTATACCTTTTAATCTGGCTGTCCTGAGCGGAAATAGGCATGGACACACCGTAAAATCACGTAGTTCTACCATATTTCCCCCAGGTGTTAGAGAAGAAACTGCAGCAAATTTAGCGGCTCGACTCGACCTATAACTCCGACTCTGTAGGCAACACTGACTCGACACGTGATATTACTTGCAAGGGTTGTTTTGATATCAATTTAAATATAACTTAACTGAAGCTGACACCGCCTTACGGTTCAATGCGTCATACGAAGTGAGTCAATTGAATATCAGCTGCGACACAAACTAAATACGCTGGATCATAAGCAAAAATTGAGGAGATTTCTGACTGTATTTCTTCTTCATTGACCAGTTTCGTATGACATTATCCTTTAAAGAGAGTCCTGCCTAGGAAACATTGCGATGAATGCCCCGGTCCAGAATCGATGATTATAACGCGGATAAAGAAAAGTCCAATATGAGAACTATTTTCTTCTTTAATTAAACCGTGTATGACTTGGCTGATCATGTACCTGAAATTTGATTACTTGCAATCCACATAGAAGGTAAGTTCATCAATTCTCTAGATTTCATAGTGAATTGATATAGGTCGATTAAGTCCCAGTGGTACCCTGAAGATTTTTATGACCACATGAACGGAATGAGACGCCAAGTTGCCAAACAATTAGCGCGAAAGACAAAAGCCCAAAAGCACACACGTTCCCAAGCGAGGTGCGTGCTGATTGGTAAACCATGGTGAGGGACAAAAACCGGCAACACCGTGTCGAGATAACTGGATTTATGTTAATCGCAGCTAATAACATACATCGTATTCTGCACATTTAATATACTGCAAATTAATTAATGATTAAATGTCGAGGTATTGTTAATTTGTGATAAACAGCCACATTTTTACTTATTTTTTTTTTTTGTCAAAAAAAGTTGAATTATAGTAAAATTGATACAGTTCAAAGTAATTTGTATAAGTGATACTTATAATCAGTTTACTGTTATAGCTCAAATAATTTACATATATTTATTTACTTAAACGCGAAAACCACTAAAAATACAAACAACACTTTGCGCATTGTTGCCAAACATAATGCGCAACAACTAATTGCTTACTAAACTCAAATCTAATTATGAGCAATCACCAAATACTAACTGTACTTAAATCAATATTACACATTTTTTGAAGAAGCGCCCCCAATTTTCAAAATTTGATATTTGTTGTCACGTTTACGTTGGTAATTGTCTATAAACTATCTCTGCGAAGGAGAATGATAAAAATGTGGTATTTATACATAAAAACGATTTTGGTAATTAGAATTGTGATCCACGATTGGACTTCACGCAGAGCTGGAAATTCTACGTTATGTCCGTCCATGATGAAAAGGCCACCCTCGAGAAAATAACCCTCTACCTGGCTTGCTGAAACTATTAAAACACTAATGATGAGCGTAGACCGTACATGCGCTATTTCCCGGCCTATTTCACATTGGCAGGCCGTTTATCAGCAGCCGTTGTATTATTATCGGGGATCCCCGATAATAAATTCTATACAAAATTCCTTCCGTTTGTGACACATAACATTTTCGAGCTTAACCATTCACGAGTTATAGTTTACTAGCCATTTACCAATGCATCGTGTAAAAATCTCAACATTTTTGAAAAATTGAGGCGGCTCTCAAAAAAAGTGCTAATATTGCTTTAAAGGGATAAGCCGCGAAAAGGCGCAAGAGAATAAAAAAAATGCATTTTAGCTTATAAGTTCAAATTTCAATATGTACAATTCCATATAACTACTCTAATGTAGGAACAAAAAACACCAAATAGTGGAAACAAATGAAGTACACACCGGCCAGAGTATGCAAATTTAGAACAACAATTTATTTCAAAAATTGATTTAAAATGCACCAGGATTCTTGACTACAACATTACGTAATTAATTGTCAGAATTACGATTTTCAGACAGAATGCGGTTTCCCGAATAAAATACTGAGAAAAACGTTGATTTGCTGTCATGTTCCCTAACGTAGGCGGGTTAACGAAGCCACGAATGATATCTTGCCGATGTACTCCAGAAGGAAAACGGCACAGGAACGTAAAAATGGTTGCAAAATATCACTAAATGGATTTATATGGGTTTGGTCAGGTGTCTACGTAAAATTTGAGGGTACAATCGATGGTTGTATGGACCGGACATGAGATAATGTCAAAAGAAAACGGGACCACGTCCAGGGCCGTTGGCCTCGGGAAATTTAATGACGAGAAAGCGTTCACATGATAACTTGAAAACCAACTGTTTAATCGTCACCGTTGACATTTTTTGCTGTTGTCTTCCTGCGAACACGTAATTAGACATAATTTATGTAAACCACGTGATTTATCAGACGAGTAGCATTTGATGTCCTCCAATTGTCACACATTTTTCTAAGACCACGTCTTCCATTGACTTTTCTCATTTCCGTCCTCAAAACCAATCCTCTCCATTTTTTCCTGCAACATTATAAATAAACCCTAACCCGAGCCATTCATTAAGGCGGCTATTTTGAAAGCCATTTCTTTTTGTTTCTGTGTCTGTATCCCATACTGGCGTGCAAACGCAGTTATCGTTCGCATTTCCTGTAATTCGCCATATTTATGAACATGTCATCAAATCAAACATGTTTTCCACCGCTCTTGGATTCTGGGGAATAACATCTGTATCGCGAAAACCATAAACTTTGCATTTAATACGTTGAGATATGGTCAAGAATACCATGGTAGAGTTGGAAATGCAATTTGTGATTACGAATTTCGTTTTTGGCGGGTAGCTACGGCTACCCGCTCTATTCGCTTGTGTTTTGACCTACTTTTCAAATCAGCAAGTGTTGCAGAAAATATTCGTTCCGTTTATACCTCTAAAATCTACATGTGTGATAGTTTACGAAATGTGTACAATTTTACGTCATATGGATATGTACTCACTAAGTTATGCCAAGCGAAAACCTGAACGTAACACTTACAAAAAGATTTTAATATTCAAAAGAGTAGAAATACATGGCAATATTCGAAGGTTCCTGAGAAATTTTTAGAAGTGAATTTGCTGCGGGTTAACAGCGTCTTTAAATCAGTTTATAAGTGCATTGCATTACCCCCCCACGGATGCTTTATACGTTTGGCACCACAATGCACCAGTCGTGGGGCGATATCAATAATCATAAATAAAAATTCCTTTA